>OMKK01028952.1:6038-25948 GCA_900302305.1 Polymixia japonica
TTTGCGCATGACCTATTGCATTAGCATTCGAACTGTAAGTCTTGGTGGAGTATGACTGCTCATGCTGTGGCGTATTAGCTGTATCGTAGGAGGAGGAGCAGAAATGTCACCAGGTATTGGCCTAATTGGCAGTTCAGTGGCCATTGACTCCAGTCTTCTCTTCTCTTCCTCTCCTCCTCTCCTTTTCTCTCTTCTCTTCCTCTCTTCTTCTCTTCCTCTCCTCTTCTCTTCCTCTCCTCTTCTCCTCTCTTCTTCTCTTCCTCTCCTCTTCTCTTCTGCTCTCTTCTCCTCTCTTCTCCTCTCTTCTTCTCTTCTCTCCTCTCCTCTCCTTCTTCTACAAGTACCCCTCTGCGTTCAGCTTCAGGCGGAGGGTGTTTGGTTAGTTGGTATACGCAACCAATTACAGCAGAGCGGCTCCAGCAGCCTTGCATGTCACCGGTCACGCTGTGTGATATAGAACCATTTAGTACGGAACTGAGATTGGTATGGATTGTAAAATTGCCTGTGTCATAACGAACACTGAAGCATGCAGCTCACTTTATCAAAGTCCGTGTTAGTCTGTCATCACTGTATTGCTCTCCTGGTCTACTCATATATTTAGTAGTTCCTGAAGGACGCCACACAAATTTAGAACTGTGCGTCCAACAGAACATATGCAGCATGGATTCAGAGTATACACATGTGTGGACATGTAGTTTGATCTGGATCAAATATATCCGTAACCATGACAATTTGTTTTCATGTTTACCGTATTTACCATAGAAACAAGACTTCAGCGTGAGGCAGAAGAATTGTGCTCTAAACTTAGCCATGTGTACACTTCCTCCTTACCAGTGTTGAAGTGTATCACTGCTCCATCTGTTCAGCTAGTGTCTCATCATCACCCTCTCAGATATGTGGATAAAGAGGACTCAAATTGAGAGCAAAATGGTGCAATTTAATCTCGGAGCAGAATGCCTCAACTCATTCGATGCGTCTTCATCTGGCAGATTGTATGACCTTCCTGCCATTGTCACACCATCTCACAGGAGCTGGTGAAGTGGATGGAGATGATTTGACTCGGGCTCCAATGATATTGTCCTGAGCTGCTGAGTCAAAGACTCTCTCCTGCCAATGGGTTGCTAGACTGTAGAACAATCCACTCTCCTCTCTCCTCCCCTCCCCCCTCCTTCTCCTCCTCTGCTCTGCTCTCCTCTCCCCTCCTCTCCTCTCCTCTCCTTCACTCTTCTGTTTAGCAGTCTGCTCAGCAGCGGAAAAAAAAGCAAGGGCAGAGAAATTGAAATAATTACACCATATAACAGTCTTTAAAAACTATTGGAGCTACATCATTGGAAAGAACCCTCTTCCCTACTTATGTCATGGTCCTCAATTCAATGAATTCATATTCATTTTATTCATATTCCACTGTTGTGTAAAGACTCAAAAATAGAAATAACTGTTTTACAGTAGGCCTATGACAAGCGACTTGTTATCTCCCTGCACGTGTCATTCTACAATAAGTCCCTGCCTGGGCTGTGTCGCTGAATGGATCCTCTGACACAAATTTGCATGTTAAGCCGAACACTACTCACCAGGGACGATTAATCAGCACACAGCAATTAATGAGTCTATGTCCCTTGGTGATTAATTATGTCTCGTGCGTCCAACACAGGGAAGATCCCAGCAACAGCTGTTTATTTCCTGTCAGTGTTTTTATTGCATTCTGTAATATTTATTCAGCTTTAGAGGAAAAATAGCTTATCATTGTATTGTGATAAATGGATTGTTTTCTCGGGCAAATAACTCATGAAAATGGGCTGTGTATGTTTTTTGAAATGAAAATAAATAGTCAATGAAAGTTTGGCAGGTATGCAGTTTGTTATCAGACATAAGCAATTGCTTGGAGTGGTCTATAATTTTTATATATATAAGTTTATTTGTAATTGTGCATAGTATAGAAAAAAAGGATTGCCCCCACGCTAATGCCCCTATATTGCAACACTTACAGTAAAAAGACGTTTCAATCATTCCTGTCCAGTCTAAGACATTAGCTAAAATAAAGCATGCAAGTATAAAACATATGGCAACATTACCTTTGCTATTGCTTGCTTGCTACTACAGTGTTATTGTCTTGTAAACTCATAGTTTAGGCTAATTGAACAAGAAAGGTTTGTATCTAATCCCACATGCACTAGCTAGCTGGTTTATGTTTGAATTATACCGCCACCCTGTGCGCAGGCAGCAGAAAGAGTGGGATTTCAAAACTGAATACGATGTGTCGCTTCAGCAGCGCTCAAGCGCAACACAGAACGCTACATTGAGATTGCCGAACTTCAGCAAAGTAAAAAGACGGGGCGGACACGTGTCTTCAATAATTTGCGTGCTGCTTTATTGTATCAAAACCATAAATACAGGCATATGGCGCTGTGCTCTTATAGTTCTACAGTACATCCCTGCACACCCATACATCATCGTGGGCCCCCCCCCCACACTTCTGACATGATTCCGGCGCGCCTGCTGTGTGATATTCAGCGCTCAAGGATATTTTGTTTTGTGACTAAAAAGAAAATGTCTTCACTAAAGTTTCTGAGGCATTTCTTGGTGATTGTGTCTGTGGGTGATTGTGTATACAAAAGCACTTTTTGACAGGGATAGAGCTTTAAGTGTTTTTTTTTTTTTTTTTAAATGAATATCCGGTAAACTTGAATCCCAAGTTCTGCTTTATTACTTACTGTATATGGAAATGCAAGAAAACATGAAAAAAAAATGTTCAGTTTGCTCTGACTGACTGTCTGGGGATCAGAGCAGCACAACATCCTGGCATTTTAATGTTATCATGCAGTCAACATGTAAGCCAGGGAAATGTAAATTCTAGTTACAAATTATCTGCAAATTCTTGTTATGTTTTGCAGTGAGAAGTATTGAATGTGAGTCAGTGGGCGCAATGAATGCCCAGTTAAATTGATTATGTCGTAATAATTTCATATGCTATTTTAAATGTTGGATTGGTTGTCTGGGCCTACTGTAGATGCTGATGGTGTTTTATCTCACTGTAAAGGCGTCAATGCAGACAGTAGGCTAGATAAAATGTCAGTGAGCAGATCTGAGCCCTCTGAAGATTAACACCATGGGATGCCTGCCTTCTGGCTCTTGCCACTGATTACATTCACTCAGACCAAGCTCCGACCCCAAGTCTGCCTCTGTGACAACTCCAGTCCCTGACACCCTGTGGACAGGACATCTCATGATATCAAGCCTATTGCTATCACCACTATTCAATTACCAGACCGGTAGACCATTTGCTTATTTTAGCATGCACGTGTCCATATGGTTTCATGCACAGTTAGTCACCCAATATTATTAAGTATGTGCAGTGACATCACAATGGAAATCTTGCTTTTAACACCCCATGTCCAAGCGTGATGTGGACCCACATATCTGTGTCTGTTTTAAATAAATTATTTTTTGTTGTTTTAATGTTTTTGCTAATAATGAGAGTTGGGATAAAAGCCTGAATACCACTGGTGACTACAGATTCCTGGTATGGACAATGTTGAACTGTTTATGATCATCTATTTGGAGCCAAGGGCCTAGGGGTTAGTGAGGTCATCTCCCAACCAGAAGGTCCTGGGTTCAATCCCCTCTGTGGTCATACCCATTGAAGCAAGATATAGATATATATCCTTCAGCAAGATATTTAAGCTATACCTGCTCCAGGGGCGCCACACTAGTGGCTGACCCTGCGCCCCAACAAGATGGCAAAAAGAGGTTCCCCCTGAGGGACGAATAAACTATATAAAATAAAAAAGTAAGGTACTTCTGAAAAAGTTTGCTCACCAAAGAGAAATTGTCTCAACTCTGACACTGTCAACTATTGCTAGATTGTACCAATGAACATTCTGCATGAGTGAGGATTTTTTTCAGAATGAAAAAAAGTGACACCACTCTGTGATACTACTTTCAAATTATTGCTAGCACAAAATCAAATTAAAAAGCTTTTTTCAAGGATAATGGTAAAGTTATGTAATTTACAGACTAGATTCATATTTTTGAAATATTGCATGATGAACTTTTTTTTTTTGTTACTGTTTTTTTTTCCACAAAATGGACAGATGGCATCCAAAATGTAACATCTGGACTATAACAGTGTTCACTGCTGCTAATCACAGTGTTGTCACAACACATTTCCAACACCATTACAGTAACTGGGAAATGTAGACATTGTCATTTGTGTGGAAAAATATGTAGGACTACATGCTGAAACATGCTTGCTTCTCAAAGTCAGGCCTAGTTTCATAAACTATCATAACTCCATGAGACCAACCTGTTAATCAGGCTGCATTCCATCAGCAAACACTAGGTCTTAATCTATTTTAAAGGATTTGGCCGGTGTGCTAAGACCCCAGGTTAATTGTTGACATTGCCCATGTCAAGATGTAAATCAGCCATGATTTTTGTACAACTCACCCCCTCTCATGTTGTACACGCGTTTCGAAATTGGGCAGTTGACATTGACATCCATTGTCCCAATTACGGAATGTGTGTACACTGTGAGAGGGGGTGAGTTGAACAAAAATCATGGCTGATTTACATCTCGACATGGGCAATGTCAACAATTAACCTGGGGTCTTAGCACACCGGCCTAATCCTTTAAACTATTCATCAACATATCTCCACCTACAGAACAACATTGCTATGGAGGGTACACTCAATGTGCAATCGCTGTGGCATGGACACAGAGGCAGCCAGTAACTCAAGGACTGTCAGAGAGGCTTGGGTCACTTCGGTTGGCATTTGCTGCCCACATTAGCTAGCTAATTTACACACGCACCTTGCAGGTGTACACTTTTATATAAGATATAAGACATAAGATATTCGCATAAACATGTATGCGTGCCCACACACACAAACACACACACACATACAAATGCAGATATACAAACACATACATATACACATGCACATTTGCATTCAGTTGAGGCTTTCGACAAGGAATACTCCAGGCCTTTGTGAACCACAGATTAAGCTAAAATGGAGTTGGAGACTGGGAAATCACACCATGGCTTCAATTGGACTTAATCCTGTCTATGAATAGTGTCAGGATGTCTCAGAATAATGTCAGTGCTTGAGATAACAGAAAAACTGCATCATAACTTGTAGGGCGACACTATAAAACACCAAAATAAAATGTCAACAATACATATAGCCCATGAAGACGCCGACACACATTTACAGCTCATTTGCTTCATAGCGATGTTGATCCGCGTTTCAAGCTTCTCAGTTTGATATTGCACCATCGAATGAAGGGAAGGATTTTAAAATACAGTATTTATGTGCGCTGTTTTTTCAGCTCCTGTACTTCACTTACTGCTTTGCTGACGACAAGCAACTTAGTGCCATGTTTGATCAGGAGAGACAGTCAAGTGCACCCACACAGGCCTTTCTGTGCCAGGGCTGCAGAGAGTCAAGAACAACATTCAGCGTTGTGACATTACCCCTCACCCCCCCCCCACTAGTGTTACATAGTGTCATTCAGAGTAGTCAGGCAATTTGAAGGCTGTCTTGCCTTTTCACAGTTAGATCTCCCAGGACTATTGAACAAAGACACTGTCATTATCACTTCTCCTGACTGTAACCTTGATGTTGAATAGAACAGGTCATCTCGTGCCTTCAGGTGTGTTGCTTCAAAGTAAGCTGTCTATTTTTTTATTTTGCAGGTTTTCTCAGGTTTTCTCACTCTAATCCTATCACTTCGTGGATCGGCATTGACTTCTACTGAAGGCTATTAGGCCACCTGGTCGTTAAGGCAATTTCTTACCTGGTGGATGTTTTTTGAGACAGGCCTTTCAAACATCATCCTTTAGCCCCTGGAAACAAAGCCTCAAATCGTTAAAATGTATACATGATATCAAACTTGAGTGTGATATTAAGCATCTACCAAAGTTTGAATGAAAAAACAAAACTGTAAGTTTCAACCGTATATGTACAAACCTACCGACGCTGACTTTGAGCCTGAGACAGAAATTCCGGCACTAGATAACCCACGTTGTCGGGCTTCACATGTGATGATGGAATGGCGCCGCCATTAGGGTTAGAGACCATACACCAAAGCTAGAGACTAAAACGAGACGAGACAAAGGAGCGAAAAAACATCAGATAAAGACGAAAAGGAAACCGTGATACAAAAGATCAGCCGATCTGCGTAGAATCTACTCGAACACGACCATTGCATGGTATGGATCTGCGTGTAGCACTGACATTACGTTACAGCTTGACAACGCAGCTTTGCTCCCAGTAACAACCATTACACAGACACCAACTAGACTGTACATCCGGGACCCTAGAATGCATTTGGCCAAGACAATATTCACAGCTATATAAAAGCAGCGGGCTACGCTCGCTAAGCTTTCGCTCAGATTCGAAGCGCAAGCCAGAACACATAGTTTTGATAAATGCCCGGTGGGGGGGGCAAGTGACATCAGCCTTGTGATCGCTTAGGGGCAAACTGAATCCAAGTTTAGCGCTGGCTAACTTCAGTCCATAAACGAGGGGAACAGGAGATCAGTATATGCGGATAGTAGTAATTATTTCCATACTTTGTATATGCGTATTGTATGTCCACAAGATCCACGTGTTCCCCGGGGATTTAAAATGTTAAAAATCGTTTTCTTTGCACCAGTCTCCTGTAAATCTCAAACAAATGTAGTCTCTGAAACAAACTTTCTGCCTACTCAGTGAGAACGTTCTCGCACCCTGAGGGGGTTTGAATTTGCTAAAGTGTTTTTTTTCTCTGCTAATCCCTGAGGTATAAATCTTCCAAAATTAAGCCGATTCATAATCTACTGCCTCCCTTTTATCTCGCCTATTAGTATCCCAAGTGATTTGCATGACAATATGGTCATATCTTCATGCTCTTAATGTTAATAATGGAATTAGTATATAATAGCTCTCCTGACGTCTATGCTCCGCCATGCTAGCTTGTACGTTTATATGCATCCAGGCTCAATGCACATATTGTGGGAACTTGTTGTGTTTGAGTAGCATTCGAAGTCAAAAACACACAATCACCTGAGATCGTACTATACTGACACATTTTGTATGCTACGTCTCTTTATACATCACGTAGAGCAAAACGAAATAGATATGTAGAAGTAAGAAAACAGCTGAAAGCATAAGTTGGTGCAAGCAACCAATTCACTTGAAAGTGTTCAGCTGCACACTGTTCATTACAGAGCCCTAATAGGCAGCAGTGCTGTGTGTATTCCTGGATTTATTGAGAATGATGTAATACACAAAGCCATGTTGCTGTTACTGCAGTGGGATTAGCAATACAGAAAAAGAACCGAGTTCTGCGATTCCTCTGCTCTCGTGTGCTAGCAGGTTGGTTTAGGTACGCGCTCGCATGCACTTGAAGTCCGTGAAGGCTGTCTGTGTCTCTGAGTTTTCGATCGGGCAGGGATCATCCTTAGTTCACCATACCTCCGCGCGTAGTGCCACTTCATGAGCAGGTCACCCTGAACTGTCTGTTCCTGCTTCTGTTAAGTCGCAGGACAACAGCAGCCGCTCGGCCTTCATCCTCAGTCTACTGAGGTTACATGTCCTTGTTTGTGTTTCTACAGGCGCTGTACCTTGATTGTAAACACTGTTGCATAATTCACAGCAGGAGGCAGACATCTGCTCCTAAACACTGGAAGTGAGATGAGGCAGCAAGATACTCTTGTGCCTTCCTGGAGCCTGGAGGGCAAACGGATGATGAGGACATTTATTTTTATTTATGATTTATATGGCGGGGACAGTACACATCAATCAACATTTTAGTTCACACTTCAATGTAAATGTGTCAGAGTTAGCCAAGAGGCTAATTTACATCTGTAGTCCCCGGGCAGGTCAACAACATTACAAAAAACAAAAAACAGTACATTATATTAGGAAACATTAACAGTACAACAGCATTAAAACGAATCAGTAAATGCAATGTCCACACTTGAATAGATGGAGGTAACACGCACAGGAGCTGGTTATTTAGTTATGGGTACAGCTCTGGTGTTCTTTGAGCCAGTCTTTTTGAACAGTCCAAGGGTAGTGCAGGTCCTTACATTTGTGGGCAGAGTGTTCCAGTGCCGCGTGGCTCGGACAGAGAAGACTGAACGTCCAAAAGTACTCCTTCTAAACAGAACAATGCAGTCCCCTCTGCTGTCCTTTCTGGCCACAAACTGACAGGCGAATCGTACAGCGATAGCGTAGAGTGTGCCTGCATTCGCGTGAAGGGGAGTAGATTTTGTGCAGGGAGTGAAAAATGGGCACAACACCGTTCGTCAGCTTGGATGTGTAGTTTTCACTTGTCACTCTGCTTCACCTAATGTCTCTCCGGCAGTGCATTAGTGCAGTGTGTTCAAGGGTGATTACAGCATGGGAAAGGAGCGTTCTGTAGCCACTGTTACTATTGAGTTATTTATGCCAGTAACAGGAATTTGCCTATTTTAAATTATGGTTTAATTTTCAACTTGTGACGGCCGTTTTTATACTGTGGCGATCCGCCACCGTAAAGCCTATTACTGGGAAACCCTGTGGTTATTAGAGATGATATGCAGCTTACCTGAGTAGATACATACAGGTACAGGTACAAGTGCAGGTACAGGTACAGGTACAGGTACAAGTGCAGGTACAGGTACAGGTACAGGTACAAGTGCAGGTACAGGTACAGATACAGGTACAAGTGCAGGTACAGGTACAGATACAGGTACAAGTGCAGGTACAGGTACAGATACAGGTACAAGTGCAGGTACAGGTACAGATACAGGTACAAGTGCAGGTACAGGTACAGATACAGGTACAAGTGCCGGTACAGGTACAGATACAGGTACAAGTACAGGTACAGTATGAGGAGCCAACTTTAATGACAGCTCTAATATGAGTGACTCAGCTGCTGGAAAGCATCTGCCTGTCATCAGCGGGCAATCTTGCTCTTTATTCATCTGTTGGGGGTTTCATCTGGAGGTTTTCAAGGGTTCCCAAAGGTCACTGACTCATTCTTTTACATTCTTTCTCTCTCTTTTCATCTCTCTGTCGCTATCGGTGTCCGCCCTCTTATTCCTTTTCATTTTTATGGTAAACACATGAGCAATAGCATACATTAATTGTTTATGTGGCACACACAATGAATGGCAGACACACACACACACAGACACACACACACACACACACACACACACACACACGCGCACACACACTAAGCATATACACAGATAAGATGACTCATGGAGTTGTGTGTACAGTAAATGAAACCATCAACAATGGATTGTCAGCTGAAGTAGTCCTTTTCCTTCAACAAAGATACACCCTTATTAGCCTTTTGTAAGGCTGGGTCTTGTTATTATAGAGCTCCGGTAGTTGACGTCACAAAATCAAAACACCGCCATATTGGCAGAAAAGCGGGAGTATTGCTTCATTCAATTCAATTAATTCACACAGTGATAATGTAGTTAACTCTTGGTAAAATAGCTAACGCTACATACAAGTAGCACACCGATTACATTACACTGCCTGTTGCTTATGCTAACGTTAACTATAAATGATAGATGAAGGTGAAGGTAGATGAAGGTATACTTACCCTTCCGGTGACGACAAAGCAATTTTTAGCCGGTAGACACCAAAGCTGAATATTCATCACAAATTCCGATTTCGAACATTTGTACCCCTCCAGGCTTTTGTAGACTTTCAAAGACTGTCCAGAGTAGGACGAGGGAAAGTTGATTAGGTAATTGTAGATGTCTGGATACTGCATGTCTGGAACGTTGTCCGTTCCGTTTCAATACTCCTGAAAAGCACCCGGAGGCATTATAAGGGTCAGTAATGTTAATCTATCAAGTTTTGTAATATAGCGTTCAATTCCTTGGAATTAAAGTGCGCAGTGAACTCTGACAGCTTGAAATCGACGCTGGCGCCATTCATTCTTTGCTCACGCTTTTCCTGCCAATATGGTGATATAAACTAAATGAGTCACGTGACGCCCAGAGCTCTATTGGTGGTGTGTGCATATGTGTGTGTATGTATGTGTGTGTGTGTGTGTGCGTGTGTGTTTGGGGGGTTAATTGAGTAAGAGAGTTACAAGAGCATCATTGAATTCACCTTTTTTAGCTATCCTGATTGTTTCAGCACACCTGGGAGTCACTTAGAGTCAATTAAAACAAAAGAAAATGGCGCAGCTCCCTCTTTTTTTCATGCATGGAGAGATTTTTCTTGAAATCCAGCCCCAAGTTGGTAACTTGTATGCATGAGATATGTTTTGGTGGGAAGCTTAATTTAATCGTGCAAAGTGAGTCATAAATTACAGTAACAGTAAATGAACTCATTTTAATTTTCAGTTTAAAGCAATATACCTGCAGATACTGTAGTACCCCTGATACTGCTGATACTGAGAGAAGGAATGAGGTGCTTATGTTTATGTCTTGACTGTTTAGTGTTATTCTACACAGCCTGTGAACTCAAATTTGCTCTAAGAGGACAATAAAGATGTATCTACAGCATTTAGGCCTGTATCAAAGATTCAACAAGGTACCAAGAGTAATATAAAAGGTAGTCAGTAATGGATTACTTTCAAATTTGAATAATTGTTAATAATTAGAAATCATTTCTTTTCAAAGACAAGCAATCTGGTCGCAGGCCAAGATTATATTTGTGGACTAGTCCAGCCTACATCGGCTATTGTTCCGCAAATAATGACATTTACAGTGTGAGTATGTATTGCCGAGGCTTTGCTGTTGGGAAGGCTTGGAGTACAATATATCTGTCGACATGTTTGAACGGTTCAGAAGACTGAGACAGAAGTACAAAAGAGCAAATAGCTTTTTGTGAACGCTCGAGAGGGGGGATTCCATGAGGCAATAGGCTCTCTGGTACCTGTGTAATAGTTTCCGCCTGCTTCTCCCGCATACTCTCGGTCACTGCGCTGCGTATAGTCTCATTAGTATGGGTGTCAGTGCCTCTCCTTCAGCTAAACCTGCCACGCCACTACTGTAGTAGAGCTGCTGTTTGCCTGCCTGCCCGCCTGCCCGCCCGCCTGCCGCATTGTCCCTGGATGACTGCTGTTAAGATGCCAGCTCTGTCTCCTCCCAAGGATGACTGAAATGTGGGCGGGCATCAGAAGTAGAATATCATGATTCAAGCAAAGGACAGTTACGTGTGGGCAAATATACATGCGGGAAGGCCTACGACGTCTATGTCTCGAGTAGAAGGGACAGGTAATACACACATCTGCTTTTCTCTGTTTTTCAGTGAAATGCTCGGGGTCAACATGTGTGAAGTAGGTAATTGTGTTGACTGTATTCTACCAACAAATGTGAAATAGTGTTAATTTGACCTCTCTGGCTATTACCCAGAATGCAGAATGTAACTGCTGTTTATCTGTGTTAAGGGGAGTAGACCTGATTCCCATGACTCATGTTCATTCAGTCTACAAAGGTATATTCTTCTACAGTTTGAGGCTTTACCGTGAAAACTATGCCTGCCGACCGTAAAATAAGTATTTAGTTACAGTGAGGTAGCATCTGATACTGAAACACGACAGAAGTGTTCTGTACGCTATGTAATTGCAATCTGTATCCTCTCCCAACTGGTGTAGGGACTTCTAATGTGTTTGTCAGATACCCAATTCTTGTGCCATTCCTCCACATTCTCTCACAGTAGTTCTAAAAATTACAAAGCAACTCTGCTGTGGTAACTCCTCAGACAGACAGAGAGTGGGCTGCTTGGCTTTGATCAAGCACTTTATTGAGACCTCGGTCTCAGTCTTGACAAAACGATTTTTAAATCCACAGCCTAGATAGGCTTTCACGCTCTTCCCGTGCACCGCTCAGTTGAACATATCCCAGATGTAATGGTATTGTCGTGGTCGATGGTGAAGTCTGGTCTATAGAGCAGCGTATACACTGGCCATAGATGGAAACAACAACAAGCATGAAAAAGTGGTGAGCTGAGAGCTGTTTATGTCTTTTTTTTTTTTTTTTCATGGCACCCAGAGCCATTGTTTTGTCTACTACGGTATAGAGAATAAACATTTCTCTGACTCTTTCCTGCTATGTCATCATCCCTGGCCTTCATTCAGTCAGCCATTGCCTCCATGACAATAAGTTGAAGCTTCACTGCATTGCGAAATCACATTAGCCTATGCAAGATTCTGTTTTCAGCCTTCTCAGCATTGGCTGACATATTAGTATAAACAGCATCACCTGTAATGACTCACTGATAAAACCAGTTCATTATTTACATTATTAGTGCATCACCTTGAGATTGATTGACTGTGATATTAGCGGGCGTGTGGGCCAAATGTGGACACTTTTTTACCAAAAATCGATCAACAGTGATCAGTTAACAATGGATATAATTTATCCTACACTGTTTTTTAAGTTTCTCTTAAATTATTGAAGCTTAATCTGTCTTCTCCTGAATCAAATATCGTTTTTAGCGTAATATTTAAGTTATTTTCTTCTAGCATCGGTAAACGAATGCGAGCACCCGTATTTTAGTGATGTGAAAGGCTTGGCCAAATGTAGACACGTCAGTTAGATCGGTCAAGTCACCAACAGACCTCATCGCTCTAATCGCCATCCGCCTTTGTTCTGCTCCATTTTGTCCAATTCTGTATCTGGTTGTCTTTAGCTGTCTAAATATCTATGTGTACTTGTGAAATTTAATATTTAGCTTCTCAAATGTTTATACTTTCATGTCACCCAGATTCCAGTAGCGATCGCTTCGTAAACGTTATGCTAAAAGTACCAGAAACACCATCAGAGCGCGAGTGTCCACATCTGACCACACTGGCGTTACGTAATTTGGTGAGACATGAAACCATGGGCTTGGTGTGCTGTTGTTGTACTGTGACTCTGCAGCGTGGATAGACTTCAAGGCATCGCGTCTCTCTGGTCACGGTTACTTAGACTTTCCCCACCCAGTCCATGTAACGCATACCAAAGGAGCGAGCGCCTCTCAAACACACACGCATGGCTAGCAGACAATGATACCCATCGGGTTTGTTCCTCATGTGCTCACCACCAGACATATTGACATGTTGTCTTAGTGTTTTTGATAATGCATTTGGTCCTGGGACGTAAGAGGCCCATTCATCAAGCTCTGACGGGTCTGTCGAGCAGAGGCCTCACCTCATCACTCACATGCTCTCATTCATTCTCTTATCCTGTACCGGTGTTTCTGTCTGCTGCGCTCACTCTCTTTCTGTTTACTCTCTTTGATTTCCCACTCTCCTACCAGTCAGTTTTCTATCATAAATGTTCCAGCCATCTATTTTCTGTCTCTCCTTTATTCTCTAGTGTTCCTCTTTGCTTCTTGTTACTGTCTGTTACTCCTTATTTATATCCATTCCTGCCTTTCTGAAACTGAGTCTGTCACATCAGACTCTGGCATATAGTTTTGGTTCGACAGCGGCTTCGTTCCCTGTGTTTTCTCTCTCAACATTGGGACTTTAAATACAGACATCCTATGCTTTTCAATGTCCTTGTGGTCATTACAACATGTTTGTGGAATTTTTACTCAAAAAAAGTAAATCGATGTCCATTCTGAGTATTGAAATTCTACCCTGTGTCTCTTGTAATAAACGGGGTGTTTTGGTGGCTGTAACCTGAAGTTCACTCATGTAAAAGAGGCACAGCCCTGATTGGCCACTTCATGGGGAGGGTGAAAGATTTTGAAAAATGCTTGACCAACTTGACTGTTGGGCTGAGCTGTCCATCAGAGGTCTGGGTAGCGCTTTTGCAACTTGTGACATCGCAAATCAGGTGAAATCGAAACAGCTTGTAAAACCACATGGATATCAACCATGGATACTTATATTTGAAAGTACAAGTCTAGCCAAACATCATGAGCTTCCCGTTTCACATTTTTACAGATTCTTAACACTAGAAGTATCAGAGGACTGGTCATTTGAATGCTATGCGTTAAAAAAAAACAAAAAAAACTGCACCCTCCCTCTTTTGTCTTTTCCTAAATGAGTTGTGTTTTGTTTACATGCTAGTGTTCCTAGAATGTCAAAATCACATTTGGAAAAAAAGTTAGAAGCTATTTTAAAATAGGTACAATTTGGCCCGGCGCTTCGACTGTTAATCATATATTTTATCTTAGATATGAAAGGACCACTAATTTTTGATTTTCCAGGATATGTCCCCTTTAATGTAATTTTTGATAAATGATAAGGATTAATGTTCCCCCTCTTTCCGCTTTAAAGAAGCGTCTCTCCTTGCTGGTAGCAGTAGCCAGGCGAGATGAGAGAAAGCAGAGAATATATTTCAAAAGCAAAGGGGTCCTGAGGCCTGAGTTTGGCATTAGCAGTGTTTCTGGGTCCTAGGGGCCAGACAGGCCAGGACAGGCTCATCCATCACTAGCTGCTCCCTCAGAGCTCCTTGGAGTAGGCTAGGGAGAACAAGTGAGTGTAGTACGCAGAGTCAGTTGAAGGGTTTAAAAAGCTTTTAAAAACTCACTTTTATCGTAAGCACTTTATTTTAAAATGTGTCTGTTTTTGTTTTGTTTGTGCTCCTTTTTGTTTTAAATCTGTTTTTATTATGTTGTCTATTTATCTCATAACTGTACAGCACCTATTAACATTTATTTTGAAAGGTGCTTTTTTTTTGTTTTGACTTACTTACTATACCACAGAGGAAGTGTCTGGTAAAATGATGGTGGTTGTGGTGGTGATGATGATGATAATGATAATGATGATGATGATGATGATGATGATGATGATGATGATGACGATAATGATGATTGTGATGATGACGATGGCAACGATGATGATGATGGTGACGACGATGAGGATGGTGGTGTTGGCTGTGGTTGATGATGGCCATAGTAATGGTGGTGACGATAACAGCGATGATGATGACGGTGATGTTGTATGGGTGGCCGTTGTGGTGGGGGTGGGAATGGTTTTGTTAATAATTATGTTGGTCACAGAATGATAATAAGGATGCCTCAACTACTTCTGCTGCTGACGAAGACCAATATGATGACATCGATGATGATGAGACACCTAATTGCCTCCCATTTGATTAGGACCCATCGCAAGGACACAATTTTTGTGTATTATCAATTTAAACTTCCCCTCCTTTATTATGTGCTGTTCAATCTCTCCATAATACTAGAGGCTAGAGAGACTGTCGCTTGGAAAAAGAGACAAGGAAGGTGAGAGATCAATGCGCTGAAACTCATCAGCATCAGTTCTGCCCCTGAGTTTGATTCATGCGACACCGTCCCTATTGATTGCGCCCGCTTTGTTCCAGAGATCAAGGCCCCCCGAGCTCAACATGTGGTCAGGATTTGCATACAGCATTTCATTATCAAAGACTTCTCAGGGCACATTGGCACCAAAAATGCTGATCCCTGGTTCTGAGTGATGTATCCTTGAAAAAGGAAACTGTAACTTCTGCATTATTTATGTGCTTAGTGTTTGGTATGCTAATACTGAAATTTCTCACTTCCCATGACATACGGCCACTTCTCTCCCAGTGGTACAAGAACCCAGCTGACCAAGACAACAGCAGAAAGACAGTGTCAGCTACGCATGAGAACAGCCAGATGAAAAATTGCCTTTTTTTTTATGTTGCCCTTCAGGTTAACTTTTGGATTCCTGGTAAAACACCAAACTTTTCTGATGTGAACACCAAGTTTGTTTTTAACATTAATGGGTATAGGAGGCTTCGAATTCTACTCCGTGTCCAAAAGCCTTGTCGCTAGAGGGCTTTTAATTTGAAATGGATACAACGGCCAATGGGGAAACTCCAACACACACTTATGATGTCTTCATAACATAAGGATAACGTCCAACATATGTTGTGATTTACTGTTTCTACCTTTCTCTCATAATATCGTCTAAACTAGCACACTACGGGCTTTCCTCCATCTCGTCCATTCTGCTTTTCACTTCCTGACCTCGATCTGAATTCCGCGTGTCATCGGAATCACGTGACCGCAAACAGGGAATGGTGTAACTTCATCCCTCAGTGAGTCGGTCAGTCAGTGACAGACAGACATTTGTGTTTATAGGGCTGGCCCCGCTGTTTCGGTCCAGCCAAAAAAATGGTGCTGTTGGATGAAATATGTGATCGTTGTGTCAGCCCTACATACACTAACACAGAGCACGCAGGGCTCTACCTCCATGACTGTACAGGGGGAGTTCAACCTGATGGCAACCTGCTTTGATGGCTACTTTAAGTTCATATTTCTTGTGAGTTAGACATTTTCTGACATTCTGAATACCTTTTCTGAAGTTATATGGGTTACTGTATGTGGTATTTTTGCTAGGATTGCAGTAATTATGACATGCCAGCATTCACAATGATCCAAAATACTGATTAAATAATAATCAGACAGAAACATGTTGCAGGGGTTCGGCCTGGTCTCTATTCATAGTCTGCACCGTTGAAGGCACCTACTGTTTAAGGGGGGATAAAAATGGCTAAAGCCCAATTATGGTATAACTGCAATAAAAATTACTATCCTGGTTATAGCCAATAACAGTTTGATTTCAGTAGACAGCTATGTTATTCTCTTTTAGTGTTGAGTCCACACAGTACCACCTAAAAGCTATGGGTGGTCCTCTGACAAGTCCTCTGACCAGTAACTCTATTGGGACTTCTTTGTATGGTCTCTACTATATCCTGGCCTCCAAAAGGGGGTACTAAGAGAATCTAGCCTCTCTCCCACAGCGATGTATTCAAAGAACTGTTAATTAAGATATGAGCCATTCACTGAAGAATGAACTAATCAACCACCCCTGAAAAGCACTTTTTAGTCATTCAGATGTTTGAGTCACGCACGGTAAACCTGAGGTTCAACCTATCAAAGCTCTTTACTGAAACAAAAATTGAATAACATGCCTCATTTTCAGCTGAATGCACACTCGCTGACTACATCCACAGCATCAGCAGAGATTGCGTCACTTGCTATCTAATGGCTTGGGCTCAGAGTGACCTTGGTGTTACATCCAGTCGCTCAACATAGACTAAGGCTGCATTTACTTAACTAAAAGATCATGAAAGATTTACCTCAACTGAAAGATTAATCCTTGGACAAAACATGTGTCAGGTTATGCCTTTTATTTATGGTGATTTGTGACTATTAGTAACTTGTAATATTATATCTTTTGGTTCAAAAGGTTCTCATCTGTATTACAACTATTTTTGTTAGTTAGCCTTACTTTAAAATGGCTCTGTGATTACTTTCAAATGCCATGAATTGCATCAGAAATAATATCCTTTTATCTAATCTCCAAAGTGGAAATGCTAAAACTGGATTGTAAACACATTTGTTTCACCAAATATAAAAAATAGAAACTAACCACCAGAATTGCACTAACCACTGTACCAGAAACGCACTGACCGTGACCTCTAAAGCTTTGGTTATGCTGCGATGACTGTACGTACTGTATGCGCACATGCCTCATCCGCAGACGTGCACATAGGTGTCTTCCAACGTATGTGCACGTTGTGCTCGTGTGAACACTAGATGGCAGCTCAACGGGACTGCAGTTATGCTCGACATGAAGTTGAGATTTCGCGGGTGAGCGAGATTGAGACTTCAGCTGCTCTGCGAGCCTCTGCGAACTACGGTTACCCACAAACCCCTTCTCTGCATTCCTACACGGAGACGTTTACGCGTACCTTCTCAGGAGCCAGTTTCGGCCTGTCGGTATCTTAAAACGAGACAGAATATGGCATTTCACTGCAGTTGTGTGAAGAAAATTGCAGCTGGTTCAAGAAAATTCAACAAATTCAAATTCAACGTTTTTATTTATTACTATGTTTATTACTATCTAGTACTATGAATACTAGCCTACGTTATTTGTAATCCTTTGCATAATCTATGGATGCCTTGCATTGATTACTGCATCAGTAGCTGTCCAGTCAATGTTTATTGTTTATTGCTGCAAACTACTGAGCACTGAGAGACAGGAGTGGAAGTGCGACATTATCGAGGATAGACTACGCATCAATTTACAGATTAGGATTTCTCTCATGACCTATGTGAATACCATTGATGGAATCGATCTAAGTCCCAACAGTAGCGTTAGGCTTGAACAGCTATGAGATAAGCAAGGCTGTCATGCTTTGTGTGTGTGCATGTGTGTGTGATGATATATGCAAAGAGAGAGAGGGTGTAGTTTTCCTGACAGCGGTGTGATGGCTGTGTGTGATGGAGTGTTTGCAGCAGACTGAACAGGGTAATGGGAGGGGCCTGGCTTACCTGAACCCCAGACAAGCACAAACAGACTGCCTAATACAGTAAACTAACTCATTTTAGAGGACACCAATATCAGTTCATCTATCACGCCTTTTTGACCAACGTGCCACCATGGGTAAGATTTATGTGCAATGCTACCAAAGGCTCCAGTGGCATAAACCCTTCACTTTGTCAGTGCTATTGACCAATGTTTCATAAATGCTGCCTTGGAAAATTGACCAGTTTAAGGGGATTGCACCTGGAGGAGATAAATTGTCCTCTATACATCTTGCCTATTGCTGTGTGATGTTGTAAAAGACAAAGGTTGGATGTTGTCCCTGTGGTCTGACCATGGACAGAGTGGTCACACACTGAGCCACTTGGGCTTCATTTTACTGCCAGGTCAATAAAATCTTTGGAGCTTCTCCCGGGTGTTGTTTACGAGAAACCGTTTGGCAGACCTTCAATCAGAGAGGTCTTTATTTCAGTACAAAGCCAGCCAGTGTTATAAAAGTGGTTTGCGGGTAGTTTGAAGGGTGACCCAGTGGAAAGAGAGGCCGTTCTGTAATCGGAGGTCACAGGGTCAATGGACATACATTCACAGCAGCCAACATACTGTATGTCCATCAACAGTCAAGTTTCGTGTTGAAATGTCCTTGAATAAGACATGAAAGTCAGCTACATGCCTAAAATTTAAATTTAAGTATGACCAGAATCTTAACAGCCTTAACAGTCAACAGCAGTCTGTTGATGAATGGTACACACTTTTTTAAATAACTTGACCTGAGTCAGTGTTATGTCTAGGTTCATTCTTCCTCTATAGTCCTGACTTTGTTAACACAGAAGATCCCGCTGCATTGCTGCTCAGAGCTAAAGCAGCTTTCATGCAGGGAAAAATGAAAATATCATACTCAATTTTCATGATTAATCTCAGTCATTGCAGCCGTACCCCTCTCTCTTTCCATTACATACTCAAACACACGCTCTTTTACACTCGGTTGCTTGCGCTCGCTCTCTCTTATTTCTGTCCCTCTCTCTCTCCATCACACACACACACACACGCACGCACACACGCACACGCACACACACGCGCACCCACACGCGCATACACAACAAACACAATGACAAATGCATACACTATGATGGAGGCTGACGTGATGTTAAAGCACCTCTTTATGCCTTAGAGAGCCGCTGGTTTCCTTGACAACATTAGAGGCAATCGATTACGCTCAGTTCCTCGGCAGCGCTAGGATCATGCTCGGTTCAATCACCAATAAAGTCACTAGATTTATCAGTGATTTCGCCACGACTCACAGGTCCACTGTATGTAGAACGTCCTCCCAGCTACGCGCCCATAGGGCATGCCTGTGGCAAATCTACAAAGCTTCTTTTACATGCAATGACCACCCTCTAGCGTGGAACCGTACTGTAGATGTGAGGTAGGCAACACCGCATCGTCCCGAGAGCGCTGCCAAAACCGACGGTCACCCAGCTGCAGTGTCCTCCGGGCTGTTACACGTTCTGCTGTCCGTCCTCGTTGAAACGCAGAACTTGGTGCCGTACCTCAGTGACCACGGTGTAGCCCGTCGGCACCAGGCCTGCGCAGAGCTCCGACGTCGCTAAGCGGCCTGAGATCTGCTGCCGTGTCCTCCAGTGCGGCCGGTCGCTGGACACGGAGAGCGAGGCCTGGTTTTTAATCTCTCTCG
>OMKK01028953.1:5177-53527 GCA_900302305.1 Polymixia japonica
GTGTGTGTGTATATTATATTTTTATATATATATATATATATATATATATATATATATATATATATATATATATATATATATATATATATATATATATATATATATATATATATATATATATATATATATATATATATATATATATATATATATCATTCCTCTCACCCATTACCCACGCACACCACAAACCATCATTGCCAATGGACATCACCCAGTTTGTGTCTGGGTCCATTCTGGCTTTTATGGTGCCGGCTGTGTCCCGGTTTGCCGGGAAGAACCAGCTCAATGAGATCTGCTCCTGCAGGTCACCTCCAACAGGACCGCAGACTGAGCTCAACCAGCTGGTTGTCACAGAGGTGGCACGGATGGTCAACTCAGCCTGTGACCTTCCAGACTACCATCTTGGAGCCTGAAGTCTCTGTGGTCAATGTTGGAGGCTGCGTGAGCCGCACTGAGCCAGCTGATGAGGACAGAAAGCCCTGTGTTGTTGTAGGCCCAAAAATGACTTCCCAAGAGACTGAAGGAGAAACATCCCAAACAAAATCCTTCAACTTCCTGAGAGGAACAAAGGGACCTAGGAAGAGGAGAAATAATAACATTTCACCAAGCTCCTGCAGCCTTTAGGTAGCGGAAAAACCCTGAAGTCTAATAATCAGCATTTGTGTTCTCCCTTGTGCCCAGTACTACTATCTGGTGGTCAAGTTCTCTGGAAATAGACCCACATGGGTTGCATGACGTGTGGATGACACCTACCGACTAGACTTTCAATGGTACAGCAGATAAACAGTGAAAATCTAGTGACATCCAGTGGCCAAATAGAGAAATTACACTTTGCTCCCATTCATTTAGAGATTTATTGCCAGGGAAAGTTAGCTGAGCATGTACACTGTATGCTTTTTCAGCAGCGCTCTTTTTCAACAGTGAACACAGTGTTTTCATTTGAGTTCCTCATAAATTATTGAAGCTTTATTGAAGCGTCTTCTTTTATATCAAATATCGTTTTTGCCTAAGTTATTTTCTTCTAGCGTCTGTAAATGAAGGAACTTTTCTGCAATTGGCAGAAAATCCCATTAAAATGTTTTAAAACATTTTTCACATTGATAGCTTTATACTTTTTTTTTACCTATACGGGTTTATGTGATGTTACTTCTGGTCACTATCATGGGAAGCTGCAATACAGAACTGTTCAGCTTGAGTAAGACAAATTCTTAGGCTTGTTACACTCTAATACACACCTCAGAAACATGTCAAACTAAAACACATTTGAAGATATTATTCATCTTGAAATTGACAAATTGATTTAACCTTTTAAATCAGAACAAACATGTCAATCTTCTAAATACATTTACTTTTCCTGTTATTATTATTGCTATTAGAGTGTGATCCACAAACATTTGGCCTACCAAACACTTATGAACAGCAGTGTGTCTCTGATAGCAATGTTTACAAGACTTGTAGAGTGCATTGCATGTTAAGAATTGCATGCTAAAAATGAATAAGTGATTGAATGTTTTTTGAGCTGTCCAAATCCATCCACCCATCCATTCAATTCATCAAACCATTCATCTCAGAAAAGAAAAATGCATAATCTTGGGTTTACTCTGTTACTCTTGTTATTTGGGCTATAAAAGCCACCCTTTCATCAGTGCATCACTATTTTACAAATACTGTAACATACCTGCTCCCTTACAGACAACAATCTAAATGTTCTTGTTAAACTTAAATGTCTCTCATATTCATCAATACAGTCGCACTAACAAGGCCTAAGCCAATGTAGTTGTCCCTGGAACAACTGTACCATCTCGACGGAGAGAGGGAGTGGGCGGAGTTAACCCGCAGTGGAGGATCAGTTGAAAGGTGAAAGTTGAATGAATGAGTCTTTTGTGCTAAGCAGAAGAGTGGAGCCGACCGAGCAGCAGTGTCACTTCCCTCTTCCCCGAATCCTCTTAAAACTCCCTCCCGAACCTCTCCCCTTCTACCCTTGCCACCCTACCCTCCCCCTGAACACATTTCAAGGGACGGTTTCGGGTAAGACTGCCCGACATAGGGCTTTTTTTTCCTTTCTGGGTGAAGGACAGGGTTAACGCTGCGCCTCAATGAGTTGCCTAGGCCGCAGTTTGGAGGGATCCGGCTATTTTCTGGATCGGCTAGTGCTAACATTAGCAGGCTAGCGTTATGCGTGGGGGAGAATAGGCAGCTGTCAGGTCTGTTCACGTGTTAGTTAGGCGGCAACAATGAAGTGGATATTTGCTAATTTTATGTTTCAATGTGATATTCGTGTGTACGTAGACCACTGGGCAAAGGTGTGTTTAGTTTTATCGGAGTTGTAGTTAACTTAACGGTAGCTATTGGACGCTACCTAGCGCTCGTTTAGCTAGCTAACTAACGCTAGGTAAGTGGCGTTCATTAGGTTAACGCTCTCTGAAATGGGATTTGCAATGTTATCCTTTGAGTTTTGTCACTGCTAAATGAACACAGTGTATCATATAGTCATATATACTTTATATAACGTCAATGGTTTGATAATAGCGCCGTACGCTGTTTCCAAACCTGTTCAGTTTACCAGTAAGTAGACGACCTGACTGTCGTTGTGCTAACGTGAACCACTGGTCCATTACAATCTGGCTTCAGTCTAACGTGAATTGTAGGAATGAGACGGCAATTTTTAAAAATGAAATTAACTAATTGTATGAAAGCGCATTGGAAATTCTACTAGTTGCATCAGACTAAATAACTGGTAGTTTGGACATCTGTTATTCAGGACATTCTAACTATTACAAGATGGTGGTTGACTGTAGGGTAAATAGACTTGTCATTTGGCATATTGTCATTCATCGTGTAATGTATGATATGTACAAATGTTATCACTTTGTGCTGTAAGCCCTTATTTAATATTTAGACAAACAATTCCCTGTGCGTCTCTGATACTCATACTGCCCATAATTATCTTACAGATCTTCTACTCGTGACCAAAGATTCTACTTTTTGGCCAGTCTAGTGTTTTGATTGTGCTGCAGCTATGGACTCTGGTGTGGTTGAAGGAGGACTTAATGTCACCTTAACCATTAGGCTTCTCATGCATGGGAAGGTGAGTATGTGCATGAGATGTACGATAACAATTGTGGCCATAATACTCAGGGCACCACTCGCATACCTGGATAATCTGCTCTGTAATCAACGTGATTCTTAAAATGCCTTTGGACTTACTCAGCATGTCACAAATAAGGATATAGCTACAGTTTTCTGAAACATTTTGTTCTCTCTTAATTGTAGGAGGTTGGAAGCATCATTGGCAAGGTAAGCCCTTTTTTAATTCCAGGATAATTCTATCATTCTTTCCTTGGTTTGTTTTGTAAACAGTGTGTTTGTGCTTTTTCTACAGAAAGGAGAGTCGGTAAAGAAGATGAGGGAGGAGGTAAGTTTAGTTTAGACTGGTGCCGCTGCATGGATCTCTTCAGCAGTGATGAAGTAGTGTTAAGAATTTCCCAGATGTTTAAAACCATAAGTGCTCAAATAACTTTGCCTCGAAGGTAATTTAGAAAATTAGGTTTCTCTAATTACGGAGGTAAATGTTCTTTCATGGGCTCATGAGTCACAGGGTAATGTCCTAATATTTCAGGTTGTATGATGGTTTGTGTTATTCCTCCATCTGTGCAGAGCGGTGCCCGAATCAACATCTCAGAGGGGAATTGTCCAGAGAGGATCATCACCCTGGCAGGACCCACCACAGCCATCTTTAAAGCTTTCTCCATGATCATCGAGAAACTGGAGGAGGTTGGAACTGTTCAGTACATCTCTACTAGGTGACATTAGAATAATCGAACATGCATGACAGTTTTTCCCAGTTTCTCAGTCCTGTCTTCTCACTTTCTCTCCAGGACATCAGCAGCTCAATGACAAACAGCACGGCCACCAGCAAACCACCAGTCACCCTGCGAATCGTTGTGCCTGCTAGCCAGTGTGGCTCGCTGATTGGCAAGGGTGGTTGCAAGATCAAGGAAATTAGAGAGGTTTATCACCATATTCAATATAAATATGTGAAATCTTTATGAAACCTTATTTCAAACAAATGTCGTAACCTTACAGGTTGGTGCATTACTTTTGCCATTGAATTATGGAAAACCATGAAAAAAATCGTTGAGTAACAGCTCCAAAACCAAAACAAATTCATAGGCTTAATATATAATAAGGCACCTCCAGTAATATGTCAAATATATCTAAAAATGTATTCTATCTTAAAACCTTAACTATAACAGTTTGCCTTAAACTTTAGAAATAAATTGGTAAAATACATTTTGGCTATTTCGATCTTTCAAATCGGAGCAAAAATGATAAGAAAGGGAAATGCAGCTTGGATTTGCACGTTTGCTCTTCACCGTTTGTTTCTCTGATGGTGATGTTCATGAGTTGCAGTCTTCAAGAGGTCGTTCCAGAGGCACGTTGATGTGTCCTAACAGCTGGTGTCTGTATCTCCTCAGTCGACAGGAGCTCAGGTACAGGTAGCAGGGGACATGCTGCCCAACTCAACAGAGCGTGCCATCACCATAGCAGGGACCCCACAGTCCATCATCGAGTGTGTCAAGCAGATCTGTGTCGTCATGCTTGAGGTAGAGACACTATTTAGTGTGGTTTACTATTTTGTACATTTGAAGGGACAGTCATTGCAGTTGTTGATTTTATTGTTTCCTGTGCACTATGGCGGATATTTCTCTTTTCTCAGTCCCCACCAAAGGGAGTCACCATCCCTTATAGACCTAAACCCTCAGGCTCTCCTGTCATCTTTGCAGGTGGTCAGGTAAACAACTAATGAATTTGTTTGTCTCTTTGATATTTCTCTCCATATTGTATGAAGCTAGAGGGCATAAGTTTTTCCAATTATTTTTATTCAAATGTTTTATTACCTGATTTTTTTTTTTCAGTAGAGGTTGACAATAATTCTGCACAGCCCCAATCAATTTTTTTAGGGAGAGAAACTTTCAGCTTCATTGGGGCTGTTGCATTCAAAGGGAGTTGTTATCATATATTGCTTGCCCACACTCTAGCGTGTCTGGACATTGTTCTTACAGCAGAGACCACAGAGGTCTGATGGATATTGGTGTGAACTGTGACTCTTTATCCCACCCTCATAAGTGCTGTTCTCTCCTTGCAGGCGTATGCTGTCCAAGGGCAGCATGCCATTCCACAGCCTGATGTAAGTGAAGGTCCCTCTGTAAGTGATCCCATATATTTACAAGTTCGCTCCTGGGTAGAAATGCCACCTTCACTGACTTCCATCCCTGTGACTTCTATTTTTCCCAACAACCCTTGCATTGACATTCCATTTAATAACATGAAGGGTTTCTTGTTTGAAATACTAACATGTTTTTTTTGTTTGCCTTTAAAACACTGGCTCCATCTTTCATTTCATATTTTCTCTCATTATCACTATAATCTCTGATTAAATGGGAATATCACTAACTTTCAGATTTGAAATGTTATTCCTAGGCCTTTAGAAAGTTTGGTCTACATCAGTGAGCTTTAAGTACTGTCTGTCATGGCCATCTCTCATAGCCAGGAACAAGAATCTTTCCTGTGCCCTAATCCTTTATCATGCACATCTGTAAAGAATGAATTATAAAATATTGGAAACATGGTCATTTCAGTATCATGCATGACATTTTGGGGAATATGGGTAGAGTTTATGATTTGGGATTGATGAAACTACTATAATGTAAATATTACATTGATTTTGAAAGTTCTGAAATAAAAGTTGCCCATTCCTTGTTAATGTGGCATCTATTGTGTATCTGGTTATATCGTTTTGTTATTTTATATATAATTATAGTTTGGGATTTTTGTGTCGGGCAGTGTATTTAGCCTGCTCCAGTTATTTCTGCAGTTGTCCAAGCAAATTAAATCGTTCATAGTATGTGGGACTATGTAAACTGTGTCTCTGTTATCGTTTATTTGTTATGGCTACTCATGATTTCCTTCTTTTCTTTGTTTCTGTTTTTTCTTCTTTGTCCTTTCCTGCTTTGTTTCAACAGCTCACCAAACTTCACCAGCTGGCCATGCAGCAGAGCCCCTTTCCCATTGCACCTAGCAACCAGGGCTTCCAGGGTAGGTGGATACCCAGAAAACCAGAATCTGATTGATTTTAGATTTGTAATGGTCCTTTTTAAGGCTATCCCACACTGCCGCAGTAATCGCTAACCAACACCATCAAACACATGCAGACAGTTGACAGTTGTGTGGTAGAATGTTAGGAGAAATAACTGGCCTTATCATCCTGCCCCAACAAACACCAACCAACAAATACGTCACCAAACATCCAGCATCAGATTGAACATGAGGAATCAGAAAAAAGCAAATGCCAACCAACACCAACGAACTCAGATGGATATCCCACACCAAACCAACAAATGCAAATACAGTTGCCTGTTTGTGTTGGTTGGGGCAATGTGCATTGGCCTTTACATGGCATTCTCATGGAGTTTATTTCCATTTCTGCAGCTGGGATGGATGCTTCTGCACAAACTGGCTCCCATGAGTTGACCATTCCAAATGATGTAAGTCTTAATTTAAGCCATTTAAGCCACTATTCACTAACTGCTGATTGTTTCCTCTCTGGTGGAAATGAAACGGCTGATGCTCTCATGTTTTGTTTTGTTTTGTTACCCTGCCTGCAGCTGATTGGCTGCATCATAGGCCGTCAGGGGGCAAAGATCAATGAGATCCGTCAGATGTCAGGGGCTCAGATCAAGATTGCCAACCCTGTGGAGGGCTCCACTGACAGACAGGTCACCATCACTGGCTCCCCCGCCAGTATCAGCCTGGCTGAGTACCTGATCAATGCTCGGTAAGAGACTGTACGTCACATCCATCACTGTCCAGCAAGGTGATGGAAACTTACAGAGACCTCCTTAAGCAGTCAGAACCAGACCCAGAACTTCAGAGCATCTCTATTTACTTTTGCTCTTAAATTACAAGATTAAGTGGTTGAAGTGGAGGTTGACAGCTTCGTTTTTGTGTTTTTTTGTTTTTGGGAGGGTGACAGTTAAAAAACAGCCCTTTTTATTCAAGGTCCCCCTTTTCAGGGTCAGTGAGCATTTGGGCAATTTAAGATTATATTCAGTAAAGTAGTCATTATTCAAAATGTTGTCAAAATCCTACTGTGCAATGACTTCTAAAAGTTTGCACCCTATAAACATTACTATCCTCCATCAAACCAGCCACTATGCATCCTCATAGCCATTGAAAATCCACAGAATTAAGGTCCTGGAAACAAACCCTCAACCAATGTATTGCTGCCCAAATACTGAAGTAGCCAACTGTAACATCACAAGTATTTTTAATTAATTGTTTGGGTTTAGATTCTTATTGCTTTTCTTGTGGGTGTTCCTTAGGCTCTCTTCTGAAGCAACTGGATTGGCAGCCAACTGACAAGGAGGATCTTCATCAGCACCTAACGTAACCCCTCCCCCTACTTTTTACCGAGAGGTCCCTTACTGAATTTAATGCAAAAACCAAGTACTCTGAACTCAGTTTTCTCCTTTCCTTTGGTCACACCTACTCAGCTGTAATTACATCACCAGTGTATTGGTATTTTATTTATTTATTGTTTTTAAATTCCCTTTGCATATAGTTTTTAAGATATTTTCTTCTGTTGTAATTTTTCCTCTTATTTTGCTGTATATCCATATGACTTTATTGATATAGCTATAAAGTTTTGGAAAAATCTGAAAAGGCATAAATACTGTTTTTTATGTCAGATTTTTCTTAGAAAATGTAAAAATGAAGAAAAAAAACACAATAACATTATAGATGGACTGTTCTTTCCCTCAATTTAAATATCTATTTATTTTTATTTAAAACGCCACTCCTTGTTAGAATTCATTGATATTTGCCATTCTCTTTCTAAAGCTGTACTTCCTGAATGAGGCATTGTGGGCAATGGGTTAACGTGTGTGTAAATGATGTACACTTGAAGATGTATGGAAAAGATTTGTCAGAGGGTAAATGTCTACCTTTTTAAAGTAGGAGTGTAAAGGAGTATTTTAAGCTGCATAATGTTTCGCCTATAATTTGCTGTATCATGATTTTGTGTCATTCCTGTATTTCCATCCGTTTTATTTCTTAATCAGGATTTTTGAGCATTGTTGTGTATTGGATTCTCATAGGGTGGGTGGGCCTTGGTCACCTGGAGAGGGCCTGACTGAGGGAAAAATATTTTCTTTTCTCAGAATTTACTAAGATAATAGTAATGATGATGAAAATATTAACATTGAAATGTTTCTTTAAAATAGAGAAAATATTTTTTTTAACTGCAGGGCTGGGGAATGCTGCAAGGGGCTAAACTAAAAGACATATTGGTCTTGATATAAGTATATCATGCTGAGGTATTAAATTAAGATAACTAGAAGGAGAATTATAGAATTAACACTAGTTTCTTGCTATCCTTATTGCCTGGGTCAGATTTTATTTTTTATTATTCTTTGCAGGATGAAGAAACTCACGTTTTTGTGCACGTTTTCAAACTATTGTAGATTTGGGTGCAATTGAATTGTTGAAGAACTTAAATACAGAAATTAAAATGATCTGAAATTAAACTCTCTGTTCAGTGTGTTTTGTATATGTTCTTATTCATAAAAGCAGCCAACCAATCACTTTATTTTACACATTAAAGCTGAAATAAGCTTATTAATACTCCAAAATAAAGAAAGCTTTTGTGTTGTTTGCAATCCTATGGCATGCACTAATGTGAAAGGGCAAAGTTTTCTAAGTAATGAAATTATACTGGGAGAATTTGGACATGCCTAAGTACATTCAAAGTAGTCATGTATTCCTAGTCCTGTCTTAAACTCCCATGAAACAGCTACGTCACAACTTGTGTTTTAAACAAACATCACACAGGTTTTTTTTTTACCAATACATTATTTATTGTTTCTCATAATATTTTGATTTTGATATAATTCCTATGTTACAGGTACAATGTGCAATGCTGTATAAAAACAAAATCTCTATTTAAATCCAAAGGATACTTATTTTTTTCTACTAGTACCACCAGAGAGCAGTGTTGTTTTTTGTTCTGACTACGCCGCCGTAATCGTAAAGGGTAAAGGTATAGTTCAGGTTTTTAATAAGCCTGCCTGATTTATCATGAACTAGGAATCCTTTCAGTTCATCAGAAGAGCCCGTACCTATTTTGGTTGTCAAGATAGAGGGAAGCAGAAGTTGTTAACATTTGTTAGCAGTGCTATGGCAAATCAATGAAGCTTAAACTCATTGCTCTGAAAAACCACGTGCAGCTCCTTGGAAACACTTGCATTTACCATTGCAGTATTTATAAATAGCTAACAAATGCTATAAACACCTGCTCTAAATATCTCCGGAAAAAAATGGCACAAGCTTTTTGCATTGAATGAAAGGACTCCCAGTCCATTATATATTTGATAAGCCTACTAAAAACCTGAAATCTCTTAAAAGCAGTGTATTTAAAACTGGTATGATTAAAAAAAACCAACAAATATTACCTAACCAGAACCCTAATTACGCATCCTTTTTGATGTTTTAGTGAGATTTCCATTCCATTTTGACATCATTCTTTTTTTTTTGAGTGCCAACAACAATATTTATTAACAAAAAAGCTGAAGTAATACTTTGAGGATTAAAAAAGTGTAAACTTTCTGACAAAATATAAAACAGACACATCCAAACCATAAATTATAAACATGTGTAGTCATGCATTTGTTCATAGGGCTGCATACCGTTAAGTCTTACATTTGATCTTACACATAAAATAAATTTAGATATTTCTCATGTGGTATGTAATGGATATTTACATTATTATTCATTAGACACATTAGTGTATGGAATACCAAGCTTCTCCTGCAGTGAGGGTTAGGGTGTTAAAAGGACGAGGAGTGTTATCTTGTGAGTGCATGTGTGTCCGTGGGAGGGTTTTTTGCTGAACTGGAGCAGTGGCTAAAGAAACCTGGGTCACTATTTGCCTAAACCCTCTATCAAAAACCCTATATAACTTAAATGACATTTATCTGATGTCACAAGCTGCCAAAATATCTGTTGTCAGTTTATGACAAATGGCCTTTGCCATCTCATGTACAGTAGGTTCGCCTACCGACAAACTCATGAGACACCCTAAGTCACCTTGTCATAGTCTGAGTAGTGTAGTAGGTGTGACCCCTTATGACAACAGTAATGTACTGCACTGACGGATTGGTGTACGCTTGTGATAGCTGTTCACTATATGGTCACTGCTAGTGTCCAGTGATCTACAGTGGGCCTGCTTGGGGTGCTTGCGGAGAACCCTGCTGGGCCATTGGTTGAGAAAGAGGCACCCAGGCACTAGCGCTGGGGGGGCGACTTGGCTCTCCACTGCCTGACTGATCCAGCTCAGCACTGTCACAGTCAGAGTCGTCACACAAGGCTCGGCTCTGAGGGGTGGACAACAAGAAGGAAGAAAGATGTCATACTTAAGGAAAATATAAATGTGTTTGAGGTATGTGGTTTCAGATATAAATCAAGAGACAGTATTCACTTCAGTCTAAGAATAGGACTGACACAAGCTGCTAGATACAATTCTCCTGGTAGCATAGTGTCAGTCAGAGTGGACCTTGCTTACCTCATTAGGATTCTGCCCGGCATCTAACTGAGCTTTGGCCTGGCCCAGGGCCCCTTCTCTCTCTGACAGGCCATCAGAAGCCTGTGCTGGGTCTGTATTGTCTGCCGGTATCTCTGACCCCTGAGACAGGAGGTCATCACTGCGGTCGTCCAGCCTGTCATCCGTGTTGGTGCTGACCACGTCAGGTGTACCACTGTGAGAGTGGTCAGTGGTGTGGCCCTCCTCTCCGTCCGACACCGAGAGGTTCTCTGAGCTGAAGGTAGACACCGACTGGCACTTAGTGATGCTGGTCGGACGTCTGGAAAGATTAAATGGAAAAAACCCAGACAAGACCACTTATTAAAATTGCTAAAATAAGAATGTAATAGTCATGCAAAATAATAAGTATAACAGTTTTCTGTAATAATTCTCTGAATAAACCAGCCAGCCATCTAATAACCACAAATAGCAACAAGGAAATAGGAAAGCGGCTTTGAGATACACTCCATGTATCAATGTAACAGCAACTTACTCACCGTCTCCGTGGCAACTCAACCTCACTGTCAACCTCACCTTCCTCCTCCTCTGAAGATACTCCACGCCTCTGTAGTCGGAGACAGAAAGCAAGCGAACATTACCAGTTGCACAAGTATTTAGAGGAGAATACTGTGAAATACATCCAGCTCTCGGCTACTGTACCTGTTTGCGTGTGATAGCTGCCCTGTACAGAATGGCTGAGGGTGTGAGGTGCTGACTCCCAATACCCCCTGATGCTCCCCGAGGCAACCTCACAGCACCAGCTCCCTCTTCCTTATCCTCCCCATCATGAGGTAGGCGTGGAGAGCCCAGGGAGCCCCGCCCCGCTGCTGCTCCCCTCCCACACGGCGAGTCTGGGCTGCTGGAGAACGGGAACGACGCGGCATCCTCACTGGGAGTGTCACTGCGTGGAGGTGTCTCTGTGAGGTCATCTAGACCTGCTGCCCCCACCTCCGAACCCCCCAGGCCAGCAGAGGCACTGAGGCTTCCCCCTCTCTCCAGCCCACTCACGGAGGTATCTGCCTTTCCCTGGCCCTCAGCCTCCAGCGTTGTGCAGATGAGGTCAGGGCTGGAAGAAGATAGCTGCCTTTGCTGTTGCTCGTGGCTTAGGCCCCGCAGGGCCGCGCTAGGCTCTAGGAGTTGCTTCGAGGGGTCGGTGGCGGAGCCGTTATCCTGGACGGACGTGTCTCCGTTAGGGGATGACTGAGTCGCCTTCAGTCCAGCCAGGTCCCCGCTACTGCCTTTGCCAGGCTTGCGATGGCGGGTCTTTACCCTCCGAGAGCGGCTGGGAGAAGTGGAGCTTCTGTTGGGGCAGGCTGGGATAGTGACCTGCATCACAGAGGAATCCATTTTGGGAATGATCACCTCAGACTTGAGGATGTCTGGCCTGAAACAATAAGAGTGAGTGGTCAGAAGATATCTAAGATATTCCTCCCTGTTTTTCTATTGTTCTGTTGTTGTAATTAGAGTATGCTACTTCTTTATTCATTTATTAAATGACCCTTCAATTGTGCTCGCACACCTCTTTCCTGAGGGCAGTTTCTGTGGGACATTTCTCTTCTTGATGAGTTTGTCCATGGAGTTGGATGAGCTGCTCTGTCTGGAGCTATGGTGCTTGAACAGACCTGGATACTTCTTATCCAATGACTGCTCTCTCCTGGGAAACAATGAACAACACATTATAATAACCGTATCCTGTTAGATATTTTCAGTGAAAATACCTTATGTATGATATGTTAATTAGTAATAATAATACCTTCATAATATTTGTGAAAACAACTTAAAGGTACTATATGTAGTTTTATGCTTTTAACAGATAATAATAACATTTCTGGTGATTGCATAGTGTAATGGTCATGGAAGACCAGACTGGTTCAGATCAGTTTCCTAGAAGCCTTGTATTTACTATGCAATTTCCTATGCCTCCAGGCTAGATTTCCCAGGAAATGTGACGTCTCGCTTTACAGCATATAAAAGTATGGCAATTTTACTTTACCTCCTCTGTGAACATGTTGGCATTTCGACAGACACCACACGACGACAGACAGCAGCAGTCCAACTGCACTGACTCATGAATGTAAACAATCGCACGTCAGTTTGGCTTTGCGACAGTTGATAAATACCACTAGCAAACTCTACAGGCTGCTATAAACTACATATAGTACCTTTAAGTTATATTGTGCTAAATACCATTCATGTCTATGTGTAGATGGACGGACAGGTTGTCTATTTGGACGGACTAATTCCATACCTCTGCAACTCTTTCTCTTTAAGCTCCAACTGTAACATGACAGCGTTGAGCTCCATGTAAAGGTTGTTAGCCCTCTCAAGCTTCCTCTCATAGTGCTCACGGATGTCCAGAGCATGCCTGAAAAGAAAAAAAGGCTGCTAATGACAGTATGCTTCTGCATGAGGGAATCCAAATCCTCCACAAAAGAAATGCACTCCAGGCATTTTCTTATACACAAGGTTGGATAAAGGAGGGACATTAACAGATTCAAACTGCCCCTGTAAACGTACTGCTAACAAAACCAGAACTAGATGTTACCAACTTGGTCGAGTACAACCTGCAGACTGAGAAAAGGTAACCCCCACAAACATCAGTTGGGGGTTATCTGAGAGAGAAGAGTGACCCTGGTGAGATGCAGACCTGAGTTCCTCTCTGCGTCGGTTAATGAGTTCCTCGTCCAGTCTGTGGAGACAGGTGCCCTCGGATTTAATCTTCTCAAAGTGCTGTTTCACCTCCTCCCGCCACTCAGCCTGTTGAGTACACGTTTTAGTTAACCGACTCTATCTAACCAATGCTGACATCAGAACTAATTGTCATTTGTATGGTAATTAGTATCTAATTACAATGCATGCATGTGTGCGTGTGTCTAAATGTGTGTGTGTGTGTGTACATTTCTGTGTATTTATGCTAGTGTGATTGGTGTGAGTATAGCTATTCATCTACCCTCCGTGAATCATATTCCACAGCAGCAGCTATACCTGAGACTTGAAGTATGTCTCTTGTGGGGTAGAGAGTACATCAGCTGATGCTATATCCAGATGGAGGAGGATCTGACGGAAAGAGGGCCTATTCCTGGGTTTGCAGTTCCTGCAAAGACAAGAATATATTTTCAGAGTCCATTTACGATGCACCATAAACTCAATTACAGTCTGCATGGAGTAATTTTACTTGTCAAACAGGAGACAATCACCTCCCCATTCAGCTATTCTCAACCTCATACTCTCTCGCTCTCTCTCTCTCTCTCTCTCTCTCTCTCTCTCTCTCCTCTCTCTCCCCTAGCTTGCTCACTCTTCTTCTGTCCCTCTCCTTCTACAGTATCTTTCCATTTCTGACGGCCTCACTCACCAGCACTGTCTCAGGAGGATCTTGAAGCCGTCCGGGCAGCTCTCAGGTATGGGCAGCTGGAGGCTGTTGTTTCCCACCCCCCAGATGATGGCGGATGAGTCCACGTCCTTATAAGGGATCTCTCCGGTTAGCATCTCCCACAACACCACTCCGAAGGACCTGCAAAATCACATACTATTGACTTACTAATATGTGTAAGGACCGCACTCTTTCGTGATGTATTTGTCGCAAAGGATGTGTTTTCGTTCCGGTACAGTAGGAGCGAATGCGCGCACATCCAGGTCGGTTCACAGGTGCAGGATAAAAATGGAGAACGTAGACGAGGTACCTGACGAAGACCGTTTTGGTCGAAACTTTGTAACAGTAAAACATTAATCTTCGGAGCAGCTAAACAGTGTGCGGGTATTTCCTTTGTCTTCATTCCCGTATACCCTAAGAACATTTTTCAGACTTACCAGATGTCCACCTTTTCAGACACCGGCTCATTCCGAATGACTTCAGGAGCCATCCAGGCTACCGTGCCAGCAAATGACATCTTGGTGCTTTTGTCACTGAGCTCCTTGGAGGTGCCAAAGTCAGAGATCTTCACCAGGTCATCGTGTGTAATCAGCATGCTGAAAAGGACATGGCAAAATGGGATTCGCATTCTAGGTTCTTTGTGCCAATATAGTGTACTGTAGATGGAGATAAAGGGATTTACTTTGGGAACGTCTTGTCTCCTGGTGGTTCTGTTTTGATTCAGACAATGACTTACTTTGGGGACTTTAGGTCTCGATGGATGATTTTGTGGAGGTGTAGGTAGTTCATGCCACCGGCGATGCCCATGGACCAGTCAACCAGGAGGGAGGGAGTGATCTTTCGGCCAGCCCTCAGCACCTCATAGAGTTGGCCTTGGGCACAGTACTCCATTAGGATACAGTAACAGGGGGCCTGGGTGCACACACCCCTAGGAGGTAAAGAAGGACAGTGAGGGCCAGATGTGGAAAGGATGAGAGTAAATTCCTATTTATGCACGTTTACTACAGGCATTTTAGCACATGACTTCGGACATTAGTTTGAGTCTCCTCACTTGAAAGTGATGATGTTGGGGTGCTTGAGTTTGCGAAGGTGTTTGATCTCAGTCTCTTTGATGTCTCTCACTTTCTTCACAGCCACGTCTTCTCCGTGGAACTTGCCAAGGAAGACGGCACCTTGTGCCCCGCTGCCCACCCACTGCAATTCTGAGATTTCCTCAAACGGAACCTCCCAGGATTCTAAATACACACACCACAGGTCAACAAAAGGAACCGGATACATGGTTAATAATTGAAATAATAACAAATAATTGATGAACAATTTTTAAATCATGAAAAAAGTTGAGATGGACAGTATGACACTGCAAGCTGCATAATAGCATCATGACATCTACCATTACTACACCTAGGCATTGTGGTATAAACAGGGGAGGAGGTTAGAAAATGGATCAAGTCCACAAACATGACAGCCCCTTGGTTTGGACTCACCACTTCATTCACACCCATCCCACAGTGCACAGCATCCAAATGTCAACATGCACTTTTGCCAGTTTGAACAAAGGGAAACGGGGCAGGGTTTGCTGTGGACCAGGAGGGCAGAATTACTTCAAACCAAGGGGACACCATGTTTATGTCCACGGGCTACTGACAACTTCTTCATAAACATATTACTATACTCTCCTTAAGTAAGCAATAGATTAGAAAACAAACATCCAATGGTCTAATATTTCCATCATCTGTCTCATAATAAGACTATGTGAATGACGGAGAGATTGTGGTCACTGAAGTGAGATGAGCTAGGCAGAAAAACAGAGATAAGCGGATCAATTCTTCATGAGGTCCACTGAAGTGTTGAGATCCCTGGAGAGCTGGCACTGTCACTTCACTGACCAGCTGTGGATCCTGACAATAGTTGAAGAGTGCTGTGAATGAACAGGGTTACTGCACACATAAGCAGTGTTATGTCATGTTGCCAGCAGGACACGGTGGCAGTCAAAAAGTATTGAAAATAATGGAGAGTGGGCCTCATCCAAGGGCTCATTCATTGGCTACGATGCATCTCCATGGTTACAAATGCACCTAAACAAGTTATATTCATATTCAGTGACGTACAGTATGTGTGCAAGTCACAAGGGATTTTGATTCTCATACCTCCCTTACTCCCAAAAATAGTTTTGTTTGTTTGAATGGCATTTGAACGCACTATTCTAGATACTGTTATCAGAATCTAGAAAACAGCAGAAAATGAAATACCAGTAAGATGCAATGCTTTCATTCTCGCTTCACGTACCTTCTTGGGTATGCTTGTGTTCAGTGGAGTAGGCTTTTCCAATCATGGTCCAGACAGGTTTCAAGCAGCCAAACAGTCCCTCTAAAAAACCTCCACTTCCTGACTGCAATCGGATGTTTTCTGACTGGCCACGGACAGCGCCAGCCTCTGAGCTAAGCCCCGCCTCTGCCCCACCACCACACTGACAGGCCTCGTGTTCATGTAGTTTTAACACACTGTTGTCAAAGTGGGCTGAGGTTCCATCACTGGGGGTGGGGCTGCTTCCACAGGTGTGAGGACCCCCCCCTGGCCCCCCTTGTCCACCTGTATCAATAGACAGCACATTGCGAAGGACACACTGTGTGGGCGTCAGGTCAGTTTCAGGGGTGCAGGCAGGAGTGTCTCCATCGAGCCTTCGATAGGGGGGTTCAGAGATGGGGGTGCTGAAGCCTGAGAGGGAGGGGGAAGGGGCGCGGGGCTCATGGATACAGGTCCCACTCATCAGGGGGTCCCCCAACACAGCAGGTTAGGGTGGGCAGCAGATGGAAAGATGAGGAGTTTACCTGAAGGGAGAGATTCATGAGAAAAAATGCATTAGAAATATCTTAAGTTAGTAGTATAGCCCTATTTTTCCACTGTGTTTACAGTGTTCCTGCTTGTATTCACCATAAATATACTGTTCAAATTCTAATCTAACTCCAATTTCAGCACTGGACAGCTCCAATTACTGCTAATTACAGTGCGTAATCGGGGTATTTAAGATAAAACTGGATTTACTTTTCTTTCATTCAGCAAACAACACACCAAAACAGTAGACTGACATCGCAAATTAGTTAATTAACAGTACACTAAATTTTATTTCCATAACACAATTTAGACTGAATCATGCAGTCAGCCTCATTCTAATATCTATGAATGGAAAGAACAAAATTATCTAGTTGTGCCATCACCTATAGTGGAGATGGATTTTATGAATGAATTGACCAAAGGTTAATTCAGCTGCACAACTCTGTTGCTTATCATCATTAAGCAACATAATTGCTCTTCCATCTAGCAAGATCAGAAGTGACAACTCAATAGGGCCCATACGTCATTCAGAAAGTGAAAATCATTGTGTGCATCTGAAGAAATTGCATAACCACCCAACATGTGCGAGTGTGTATGTGCGTGTATGTGTGTATGTGTGTGTGTGTGAGAGAGAGGGGGAGAGAGAGAAATAGAGAGAGAGAGCACATGTACCCAATTCACATAGCCTATACCAGCTCCGTATCCTGTACTGCACCACTGCATGAGAAGAACCGCGACGACTGAGCGAATTGAAAGCGTGAAATGGAAAAAAAAAACCACTGGGCCTGTGTGAAGGAGCACTGCACACAAACGCAGGAAGATCAATCTTTAAATAACCAAGGATGCGATGATGACACTCAGTAGCATCATAGCCGACGTGCATGAATTGAAGCCCGAACCCTACTAGTCCATGCCAAGTAAAACTGCCGCAGCGTCTGTAGATTTACTGAATGTTGGCATCAACACAAATATTTCGTAACGTGGGCAATCTCACAACACAATTATTATTTTGTAGCATTAATCGACGGTAATTCATTTTTGACTACAACAATTAATTGGTGCAATGTGAGCGGCGTGCACCGCATGAAGCAAAGACATCATACCTGAAGTCACATCATACCTGATTCCCTATTTAATCAGCATTAATTGATAGCATGACATTCCCATACCTTTCTGCCCGGGTTGATGTCGCGTTTGTCAAGTGAGGGATGGGTTTCAGCTTTCTTACTTGCGGTAATAATCAACAAATCCTTGCTTTTCTCGTCCGCGCCGCCTCTTGTTTTGTTGCGTGAGACTCACAACCTACGAGTTCACGTTATCAGAACGAATCCCAGCGGGCAAATTGTGTTATCAATAACCGGGGACCCATGGAACGTGAGACGCGCAGGGGGTTGGGGGAGGGAGCTGTCTCCTTCCCAGTGCTGAACTGACGTCACAGAGTTGCATGTTACCCCACAAGGGGGCGCGGCGTCCTCTACCAGTTTTTTTTTTACATCATTCCAGCATTATCCCCCTTTTTTATCCCTTAAAAAACGAGACGTTTTTGGACACGCTCGATTCACTGACACGCTTTAGCCCGAGAGAAAACAAACAAAAAAAAGCATTTCCGCTCATCCCGACGAATGGTTTGGGCCCGTGTGTTAATCGGTAGGATCAACGAGATTTCAATACGGAATGTTATCAATAGCGGGAGTCAGTGTTGTAAGATATGATGGTATGACCAGAAGTGAAATAAAACCAATGAAAACCATTACTTGATCTGTCACGTTAAAACTCCCAAGAACTGTTGGTTTGTGAGCAAAGAGCTTGCTGGCTTCTTCGGTTTTGGTATGTTTTAATGCAATGTCGCTTTCTGTCCTATGGAGGGCAGCACTGTAACAAATCGTGTGTGCGTTGTACAAAACGTTCGCAGTGTTTGTCCCTTACTGCCGCCCGTTGTACCCAGTACGGCGGGAGTCAATCTTAAAGCAAATAGTGTACAATAACATAGAGCATCTCTCTGTAGTCTAGTTCTTGTTTTAAAGTACACCAACTAGCGAGTAGGTCGTGTTCCACAAGTTACTAAAGGTAATGCATACATTCCGATTTAGCGCTATCGTATCCTGGCTGTTTAAGACAAGTCGATGTTAATGTTGACATGATGTGAAACTCTTGCTAGTGCGGGTTAGCTAGCTAGCTTACATGCTACACGTGATATGAATGTCAACGTATGCGTTGGCAGCAGTTTCGTTCGGGCAGACACCTCACTGCCTACAGGCTACAACATCAACATTCACACGTTAAACACACGTTCGTTGTGATGGCTTACAGTGTCATGTTAAACACACGTTCATTGTGATGGCTTACAGTGTCATGTTAAACACACGTTCACTGTGATAGCTTACAGTGTCATGTTAAACACACGTTCACTGTGATGGCTTACAGTGTCATGTTAAACACACGTTCATTGTGATGGCTTACAGTGTCATGTTAAACACACGTTCACTGTGATGGCTTACAGTGTCATGTGAACTGCAGAACATGCTCTCAACCTGTGATGTGTTTTCTAGGTCCCAGTGCGAGGGGGGGTTACTGTTCGTGAGAAGATGTGCTCCTTGACGCTGTTTCCCCCTCCGCTGCCCCTCGGACAGACCACTCTGTGTGAGTCCAACAACGAACTGGTGTCGGGTGTCGCGACTGACAGCTGTCTAAAACAGGTCTGTTAAAAAAAAAGATAGGTTGATTAAAAGTAATCGTGACGAGGTTCCTTGGCCCGAATCTACTGCTCTATCTTGGCCCAAACATCAATCTGTATGTGCAGTTTGTGCCTTGGAAAGATGTTGAGTGATAATATTTGAAAGGTACATTATGTGGTTGCGTGTTTTCTGTAGGAATCTGGCCCATTAAATCTATACTTCCCGCGTGAGTCACTGAAGCCTCACAGCCGAACGGAGAGCAGCAGTAAGGCAGCCTTTCTGGACCACTGTGAAACGCTGTGGATGAGAAGTGCAACAGCATGGTAGTTCATATATACACACACACACACACACACATGTACACACTCACTCACACAGATACACACAGATATCTTCCTAACCTTACCTTCTTTCTGACTGCCAGGCGGGATGCAGGTCTCACTGGGCTACTAGATGAAATTGCCAACTCAAGTACAGAGGGTAAGCTAGTCTCCAGCATCTGCTGTTGTGCTTTAAATCATTATGCACGATCCTTAATTAGGCCTGTGACATGCATATAATTATTGTCCTCTTGTGTTCCAAGTGCCGAAATGGCTTTCAGTGAGTTCTGGGTGTGTCCTGGCATTGCTCCGATGGGTCTCCTCTTTCCATGGCTCCCTTTTTCCCCACCTCACAGTAAGTTGTACTGTTGGTTTAACACAGTATTCATAATAATTTGTATTGCAGATGACTTTGTTTTGGCACTATAACATGTATATTAATTATAGCTATTTGCCATTTCTTCTATAGTTGAGTAGTGAGGACATGATTACTGAGTTTTCCCAGGTGCTGAACTGGTAAGTACTGACCTTGTCTCTAATCCAGACATAACATAATAAATAAATAAACGGTAGTACTTTAATAGAGTTCTTTTTACTATGTCAAAGCAGAGCTCATGATGAAAGGACAAAGTATTTGCTCTTTAAACATAGTTTTAAAATGTATTTTGAAGCTGTTACATTTGCATTGTTCATAATTAACAGTAAAACACCTGTGTATTTTGAGTGAAAATGGCAATAAGAGTTTTGGTTTTCATTTCAATACAAGTATTATTAGTAATATAGGAAAAATATGTTGTGTGCCCATAAAGCTACTGAACGTGGTCCTAAAGTTGTTCAGTCAATGCCCTATAAATGACCTAGTTCTACTGTCTCGTCTCCTGACTTGCCAGGCCTGACTGTGCTGTGAGAGCCTTTGCCTGGCATCCCCATACTGACAAGTTTGCTGTTGCCCTATTGGAAGATTCAATCAAGATATACAACCCTAAGAGGTACCACAACCAAGTTTCAAGTTTATTGGATTTTGTACACAACATGACTCAAAACACACTTTCGATTAAACAAACATCACAAGGTTTCAGATTATACATAAAATCTTAGGAGCAGCATGAAGCTGTAAGATGACAATAATTAGTTAAATGCTGTGGAAAAAGATACGTGTTTTAAGTCTAGATTTTAAAAACCAGCACTGTGTTGTGTCGCTGATGTGCAGATAGATTACATCATTATTACCGTGGAGTTTTATATGACACGGTTTTGCCCCGTGATAATTTTAGTGGTTGTATAAAAAAATAAAAAATAAAAAAAAGACTTGCTGTAGAAGGGTATGAGGAGGCACATGGGGACAGGGAATGTGAAAAATAAAGGTTGGTGAGAGCAGGGTGTCGGAGGTGACGTTTTTTAACTGCAACGTCTTTGTCACTGCCATGTCTCCTTTTGTATCATGAACTGTACAAAGGTGTACTCTGTCTCTCAGTGCCACAGCTCCTACACTGAAGCACCGTCTTCAGAGGAGTGTTGCCGCCGTGCAGTGGAAGCCACTGTGTGCCTCTGCCCTGGCTGTCGCTTGTCAAAACTGTCTGCTGGTCTGGCATGTGGACCCCTGCTCGCTGTCAACCAGGTGTGTGAATGAACACGTGCACGTTGACAGGCACTCTGTTTACTCTGTTTTCTCTGGTTTTGCACTTTTTCATTTTTTATATTTTCTTTTTTTCCTCCCCCCCAGGCCTTCCTCTGGTTGTGCTCAGGTCTTGTCCCACGCTGGCCACTCTCCAGTCACGTCCATTGCGTGGTCTCCAAGCGGGTCTCTCCTCGTGTCAGCCTCACCCGTGGATACCGCCATGATGGTACAAACCAGCAGTCTCCATTTCTATAGTCGCCTTCGCCATGCTGAAAGTGATTCTCAGAAGTTTAGCGAATCCCCTAATCGAGTGGCTGTGTAGCCGTTGATCTGTCCCGTCTTTTGCATCGTTTCATTGGTCAGATATGGGACGTGGCAGCAGAGAGCTGTGTGCCTCTTCAGCGTGTGGGAGGTGGAGGAGTCACCTTCCTGTCCTGGTCCCCTGATGGCAGCCATGTGCTAGCTTCTACACCCTCTGCCCTCTTCAGGTTCCAAACAACACTTCACACGGACAGTCAAAGAGATTGAAACTTTTCAAAAGATACATAAGAGTCTTTATTAGAACTTAGAAGATGTGTGTGTGTAGTGCTAGAATAGGGCATTCCAAGTTCACCCTGTGTAAAGCCACTATTGAATATTTATGTTTTTTTTCTCACTTTTGTTTTAGTGTTTGTGATATTTGAGTCATTTGACGACTTGCTATGTTAAAATTGAGCCATTATAAGAAATAATTGGACGTGAAGTGAATTTTAAGCTTAGTCTGCTTGTGTTACACTGATGGATAACTTAAGCCCATTACTTCAGAGTCTGGGAGACCAGGATGTGGACTTGTGAGCGCTGGCCATGTTTAAAGGGCCGCTGTCAGGTGAATATATTTCAATCCTTTTCATAGTTATTGTTTAATTTTGACAGGCCTAGAAATTCAGTGTGTGTCTTTTTTTTGCTGGTTAGTCTGGCTGTTGGAGTCCAGATGGGAGTCGACTTCTCTTTACCGTGCAGGGAGAGACTGTCATCTATGCCTTGACCTTCAGTGAAACTCCAGGTTAGTAGCCACACATCTACTCACAGTGTCGAGCATTCCACATATATTTTGGAACATACCATCCTTGCGATGGTTGGTTTTGAGAAGAGTTTTATTCAAAAAATGAAATATGGTACCTTGTAAAGGCTATTTGGTTGTTAAAAGAACATGATTAGATCCTCTATATTTTAGAGATATTGCAATGCCATTTTCACATGTTTGAACTTTGCTTCCCTGTTACTCAATTTTCCCATACAAAGAGAAATAACGGATAAAGATAGCCAAAAAGAAACATCAAAAAGTGTTTTGGAATGAAACTTTTGCTATATGATTTTACCGTTCACCAGGAGGAACCTCAGGGACGTTGAGAGGAGCAAAGGCAGCAGCAGTGGTGGCTGACCTATCGGAGACAACCTTCACCACACCAGATGGAGACGTCATGTAAGAGGGACTTGAATGGAGCCTAGTTTAGCCAGTGCTCCAGCTGACTGGCCGTCGGTTAGCCTCAAAGATCCTACACGCTCTGAAGTGACCCTATATTTTAGCCCTTAGTCATCACTGTGTTTATGTGTCTACCAGAGTTGGCGGAGAGGTCCAATCTTTGGCCTGGGACCCAAGAGGAGAGAGGCTTGCAGTGCTTCTCAAAGGTCAGACCCTTTTTTACCTTGGGTTGTCCTCTACTCTCTCTGTTATTCCTCATCTGCATTTATCTCATTTCATAGTACATCTTCTATATTGTTGTGTTGTGGCTTATCTGTTCCTTCAGGTGATCCTCAAGCATCAGACCGTCCAGCTATGATCGCTGTGTTCAAGACTAGAACTAATCCCATTTTTGAGCTCCTGCCATGGTAGGTTCTTTTGGGTGTCTCGCTGCAGTACAGGGGTTTGTGTTTTAGTAGTGCTTACAGTTGTTGGGTTTTTTGTTGCTGGATTATTTTTGTGTACTGATGTAGAGGTGTTGTGTGTTTCCCCTAGTGGCTTTGTTCAAGGGGAGCCTGGGACAGAGCCAAGACTGATGCAGTTTCACCCAAATTTCCAGCATGGAGCCCTGCTCACTGTGGTCAGTCTCGCCCTAAAATTATCCTGTTATTCCGTTCCTGTTACGGTCATAGGTTCATGTAATGGATGTACTGACTCTGGCTTTATCACCTCACAGTGACTGAAGTGATGTCTCTCTTTCAATTCCCAGTGTTGGTCCAATGGAAGAATTACCCATGTACCTTTCTACTTCCTGAGTGCTGGGGTCCCACATCTCGGCCTCGGCACCAGTCCTTCATTGCCATACCCCCGGGAAAGGCCTGCCGACTACGCCAATAAGACCCTCTACACAGAGCTCACCCCTTGACGACTTCTCCCCAACCCATACACACACACACACACACACACACACACTATTTTTGTGACTTTTCAATAAATGTGTATAAAGTTCTCTCTAAAAAGACTTTTATTGTCTTGTGTGTTTGCACCTTATAGACATGAATGTGGGGTGGTGTTTAACTGTAAAGTAATGAGAGGGATTGTTCTTGGAACATACCCCTTATTTCCTCCTCAACATAAATTATCTACTTGGCTTTTTGTCTGCTTTCAAAGTATTACTGTTGATCCCTTTTGTTTGTCATTAAACGCAGTGATTTATTTAAATTGGGACCATATTTATCTGTATGCAATATGAAGCAAACCATTCTCTGATTAATTGGCAAGGAGGTAGCAAATGGTATGGCATACCTTTTGAATAAATATGCTACTGTGAAGGCTTAAGTCTAACTTTTCATTAATTAACAGGATAGGTTTATCGCTGACTGAAAGAACAAACTGAAAGCAGGCCACAGTACTGGTGCAACCATGTTTTGATACATCATGGAATCGGTAATGTACAAAATACTTAACAATTACAGTCACCATATCATTTTCTTTCCTTTATTTATGCCTATTAGTTCAAACAAACAGGAGCCAACCATCCCCAAACCCACCCTGAAACCGGAGAATGAATACAGTACTTTCATTCCTTTTGTTATGAGATTCTCTCACATGAAAATACACATTTGCATCACACAGCCTCAAACATGCACACATACACACATACCATGCGCTCACATTCAGAGAAATACAGCTACACCAAACAAAACATTTAAGTACACATGAAGGGTTTCGTTGAAAGAAGAAAATACATCCCCACGCCATTTCCGTTTTTATTCAAAAGTTCAATTAAAAATCAACTTCATTGTTACTTCGTTTTTCCTTTTATTTCCAATTTACATCAATCAAAAATGTAACAAAATAAAACAAAAATGATCATGGTCATAATAAAATTAATAATAAAAAAAAAAATATACACACCCTCACACACACAGAGACAACCCACCCTGGTTGTTTTGAGTGGCTTTCCTTGGAGTCCCATGGTTCAACTTTGGGGTATGGACTCCAGAGGAGGCCGCCCAGAAGCCCCTATCTCCCCTGACCTTACCCTGCTGCACCTGTCCTCCAGGGTGGAGTGTGTATGTGTTGGTGTGAGGCTAGTGGGAATAGGGGGCGTTAGGGAAACAATAGCAAATACTGAATTCTAGAACTCGTAGCACCTTCTGAAGAGAGAGCAACCCTAAGCAAAGATGGCCGTTCAGCCCCAGATCCACCTAATTATTTTGGTCAGCTCAGATTTAAGGTCAACATTTTCACTTTGTTTTTCAGCGTGAGGTAGCTTTCAACAATCAGGATGACTACAGTAAGAGTAAAACAAATTTCCCTCCAATTTGTTAAACAATTTTGGATAATAACTGGGTAAACCTTCTTCTATTGGGCAGTCAAGGACAATGAAACATACATCCCAAATGAAACCTCACTTTCCAAAAAGTGTTGGTGTGCATATAGACACATGTACACACATAATGTGGAAATATATATAAAACCATCTGGTTGTTTATAAACACAGACTTTTACAACAATAGAACCAAGGGTTTATAATACACAGTAAAGGTTTTGCTCCTACTCATGATGGATAAGTCTGGAGCACCTGGTTTTAATTTTAATTACTGAAAATATTTTTTTGGTCTACATTGATTCAAAATGCCGTAATCGTGGGACAGGAGGGAGACAGGGGGTGAGGTGAAGTAGGACTGAGACAGAGGTTGTGACTGTACTTTAGTGGGAGGGGCTTGTCTTACTTGCATAGTATCCCTGCCCAGTCCTACCTCAACTCTGCCCATTTAGGTTAGACAATAAATAAGTGACATCGAGTCATGTTTCTGTTCTCCATCACTTGTTCGCTTGGTCCCTCTTCCTCCTGGCTCTGAATCATTCCCGTCAACAGTGGGCCATGGGAAACATGACTGGATCTCAGGAAGCGGGTTGACAGGGAATGCTGGAGTGATGTACAGATATTGCCGGTGCCCTTCAGTGCTAACATCCAGGAAGTAAAACTTGGAGAGCACTTCTTTGTGAGAGAAAAAGTATCAATTTTCTTTATAATTTCCTGTCTTCTTTATTGTGGAAGTGTGTGTAATGTTTCATGGTTGAGTTATTTATTTTTTGTTTTTTGGCCGTCTCGATATTCCACTTTACAAGAAGCAGACTGCGCCTACGTCCACTCCAAACTCCTGATCCGCTCCTCCGATGTCCATGGGAGCAATGTCCACGATGGGCAGACGGGAGGTCTTCTGTGTTTTGTACTCAAAGACGGTCTTGCCCCACTGGCCTGTATGTTTCTGTTGAATGAGAGTAGAGAAATGTGTTACAGACAGTCTTGACAATGGTACAATGACAATGTCGCCAGAGATGTAGCTAAAGAAACAGTTTGAACTTGTTTTTTTTCAATATTCCCTAACTGAATGTATTATGCTCCATCTGGCTGCCCGTCACCCTCACCTTGCAGCCATCCTCCAAAACGCCGTACGTGAAACGGCTGTTGCCCTCTGCGCGGATCTCCACATCGTTGGAGCCCTGCAGCAGCAGGGCCTTCTTCAGGTTGCCGGTGGCCTGGTCCATGTAGGCCACGCTGTTCTTGCAGTGGTAAGTGATGTTCTGAGACGCTTCTGTGGACAACAGCCTCAGGAAGGTCAGCTGGACACTGGCAGCGTTGGCAGCTGGGCCGTCCTGAGCGTAGCTGAACTGTAGGGCCAGAGTTGGGAGGGTTAATCATCAATGTATAGCGAAACGTTTCTGTCAATGCACAGTAGGACTCTACTTCTCAATAATACACATGATGGATTGATCAAGAATTTTACATGGGAAGAAAGACCCATTTGAGAGGAAATGGCGTCAGACTCACGTGGAATCCTCCGTTCATGGTCTCTCCGAACCAGATGTGCTTGCGGTCCTTGCTCTTGCTGGACCACCAGTTCTTCTTTGGTACCTTGGCTATGCTTGGGTAGACACAGGTCTCTCCAGTCTCCATGTTACAGAAGACCTTGACGGCATCAGCTGTGCTGCCAATGTTGGGATCAACCCAGTAGTCGCCTGCAGAGATGATAGAAGTGTTTATTCACAGTGATGCATAACAGTGTTTTCCCTGTTGTCTGTTGTTTATACCACACAGTTTTCTCCTTCATGCATAGCAATACAAATGTAGACAAATACATAGTCCTGTAGAGCATGGCACTAACACATACAGGGCTGTGGGTTCAGTTCTCGCTCTGGCCACCAATACTCAAATGTGTAATCACATCCTGCTGATACTTCAATGAAATGTTGAGTGGCAAGGTGGCCCAGTCATCAGAGACACTGTCCGGTAACTAAATGTTCACAGGTTTGACCCCCACAACAGTCAATGTAGCCATCGACAGCCATGTGTCCTGTGTTCTTGCGTCACTGAACCCTGACCTGCCAAGTATTTCGAAGTCACTCTGGATGGAGTGTAAGCTACATGCCTGAAATGTAACTGCAGTAATAAAAAATCTATCCCAATCTTTCTCTCCCTTCACCTTTAGCCCTGGACTCGTCTGTCTAACAGTTTTATCCCTACTCACCGCTCTTCCACTCAGGATGGCACAGTTTAAGGTCTCTGCAGGTACGGGCGGGGTTCTTCTGGGTGCCGTCGGGGCTGCGCAGGTTCTCAATCTGGTTGTTGATGGACTTGAGTGTGGCGTCCACCTCGACGTCGTGCTGCCTCAAGGAGCTGGAGGCCTCATCGGCCCTCATGTACCTGAGCGGATCAGGGGACTTCTCAGGCTGAGACAGACCAGCGAAGGCAGACATGTCAATGCCGGGGCCGGGAGGACCTGGAGGACCAGGGGGTCCGGGGTTACCGGGAGGACCCTGAAGGTGGGAGACAAAGAGAAATGGATTAGGTGGGACATGTTGGGTCGGGTCGTGTGTCAAGACAAGCGTGAAATAGTATGTAGGCTTACTGGACGTAACAATACGCATGTGTTCAACTGTGTATGTCAAGTTTGTATGCAGCACATTTTGTTTCTGTAAGGATGCTGCTACTCACAGCAGGACCACTCTCTCCAGAGCGTCCACGAGGTCCGGGAGGACCAATGGGACCGGCCTGTCCATTAGATCCGTCTTTGCCAGCAGGTCCAACTGGTCCAGGGAGTCCCTATGGAGAGAGCGAGTGTTAATCACAGTAAAGACCCATGGGTGCTAACACCCCTGTGGAGTATGAGATAGCTCTCCTGATATAGCTCTTACTGAAATTGTTTTTGTTTAAATTGTACAGCAGTATCGGTCACTTTGAATGATTATGCTCTACGTAATCGAAAACACCCATCTGATAATGTGCTGTGAATGTGCAAGCAGTTCTCCACTATTAATCCTATCACCCCCAGACTGTTTTATCTTATTATGCATAAAGATTATTTGTATGGTGACATTTCCCATCATTTGCATTATCATGCACATGTGCTTAGCTAATCTAAAAATTCCATATAATTCCACTTCACATCTCAACAGGAGTGCTCTCACATGTAATGGTTTCTCCGGTCTGTCTCCCTCTATCATCACAGAAAGTAATTACAAAAACCCTCGGCTGTCCGTCTTATCGCAGCAGCGCGTAATTAAAGCACGTTTCCTTTTCCACCCCCCATTTTTGCTACGCGATTGGAGGATTACAAAATCACTAACCTGTGGCCTTCATTAACATCATTTATAACTTGGGCGTTAAAGCTGACTATCCATCTCATCTGTAGGAAGGATTATAATGAGAGTTCTAGTCCATCGCTCTCCACTTTTACACGCTCTTCTGGGCTCACCTTGGCACCGCTTGGTCCGGCAGGTCCTGAAGCTCCAGAATCACCAGCGGGGCCCTGTTGGGACAAAGGCGATGACAGATGAGCTGGTTTACAGGAGATGGGAAGATAAACTGGGATGAGGGTTGATTTGATCACTTACGGGAGGTCCAGGAAGACCCTGCAGACCAGTGAAACCACGGTGACCCTTCTGTCCCCTCTCTCCTGCCTCGCCAGCCTCTCCCTTGTCTCCACGTGGTCCTTGGGGTCCCTGAAATGGAGGTTCATGATGTATCAGTAATGTACCCAACATTGTGGCTGCATCTCTGTAGTGTTTTCATTTTGCCCAAAACACAATGAAACTTATTGACATATTTTAAATTACAGTTGATTATACTTACAGCCATTCCTCTAGCACCAGCTGGTCCTGAGGGTCCAGCAGGTCCTTGAGCACCCTGAAATACAAAGGTTTAGGTGCTCCATTATATTAACACATCAAATATATTAATTACACAACGCTGACACCTTTCCCATCATTACATGCACTGTGGGTTATGTTACTCACAGACTCTCCTCTGTCTCCCTGCTTGCCAAGGGGACCGACGGGACCGGGGGCACCAGGGGCGCCAGGAGCTCCAGGGGCACCAGCAGGACCAGTGTTACCACGCTCTCCCTATAGGGGGGATAATACCATATAGAGTTTACTGTGAAGTCACATCAACAACACCAATGAAACTCTATGCCCAGTGACAGGGTTGTTGGAAAACAGTAGAAGCAATAGACTTTTCTTTGACATTAGCGATCTCTTACCTTGACTCCAGTAGCTCCATCCCTACCAGGGGGTCCATCAGATCCAGGGTTGCCCTAGAAACATCATATTCTTTAATAGAATGATATGTAAAACTGCCAGGGACATGTACATAGTGGGTGGTTTGTTGTTTGTCATGTTGTTTCTCAAATATAGGTATATGCAAAAGCATGCAGCATTATAACTATCAGGATGATTAAAGTCAAACGGTTAATTTCTACTATTGTCAATTTGATCATTGATTGTATGCGCTGCTCTCTAATTGTGATGGATTACATATTATGTTGCTTAGTGGGGTTATTGTTGTTTTTTGTGTATTGTTGGTAATGATGTAATTGTTGTTCAGTTCTGACCTCTCTACCAGCATCTCCAGCAGGACCAGTCAGTCCAGGGGGTCCAACAGGTCCAGGGGGTCCACGGTCACCAGCAGAACCAGAACTTCCTTGTTTACCAGGCTCTCCCTGAAACATGCATGTCATATCGGATTTAAGATCATGACGTAACAGTATATTCATGCACTATTGAAGTAGTTTGTAAAACAGTTGGCTTTATCTCTCTAGTTCTGTGTGTTCTGTATACATTTTCAAGTCATATTAAAGAAGACATGTTTTTTATTTTGAACACTTTTCAATAGCTAGTGGTTTATAAGGCACAAAATCTGAATACCAAGAATCACATTCTGACTTCTAATAGATTTAAGAAGAAAATAAGAAGGCCAGGTTTCTTTCATTCCTTACAGTATGAGCCTGAATATACACTCATTATGTTAGTGGATCAATGTTTTGATTTGATTCACAAAAGAGCTGTAATCAATCAGGTGTGGTAAGGATAATCCAGAAAATACAAAGGTAACTGAATAGAGTCATCTAATCTGCCAACTAAATGGATATCTATGTTAAGGTCTGTATCACGCAAGTCCTCAAATCTTAGAGAAATTCTTACACCTTAGCTGTCAGTGTGTGACTTTGTAAAAGCTGACAGACAGGAAAATGTTGAAAGTGTTGAAGTTCCAGGCCCCTGGCTATCAACTATTCTCTGTAGTCACACAACTGAATAATGTACTGTATGTCTGGACACTTACAGATGGTCCAGGAAGACCAGGGAAGCCCCTCTCTCCACGCTGACCAGGCAGACCAACAATACCGCGAGATCCAGCCAGACCCTGGGGACCTGAAGGCCCATCGGGACCCTAAAGAATAAACAGAGAGAGAGCATTTGAGTCTGAACATTATGTTTTCCATTAGAGTATGAAGCTAAATAAATACTGTATCAACATATCACTGCTGGTAATTCTGTTCATACAGTCTGAACACATTTGAGTGAACTGCATCAATTTTAATGGAGGCTGAGTTTTATGTGTCATAATGTGGGGGGCAATGTCTGTGCTCTTTGACCTTTACCTACAATTCCCATAGAGCACTAAAACCATTTATTCCAAATGGAAGGGAGCAAAGTGTGTTGTGGGACTTGAATGTTTTGAGTGAGACTGAGCTATCTTCCGACCTGACCGAATAACACTAAAACATCTGGGTTAACCAGATCAGGTTCTTCAGCTTTACTATCATTTATTTTTTTTCTTATTAAATTCAATGAAACATCTAAAACCTATTTACAACATCATCAGGCACAGCGCTCTTTGTGCAAGCACAGCTTTGAGCCATTCCTGATGATGTCATGAGTTTAATGTGCACTCAGATGTACGATAATATTATGATGGCAGTACGATACAGGTCTGGTAGGATAAATTGATACTGCATGATGATATAGCCGAGATTTCACTTAAAGTATGAAATTTGCTCCATGATTTAATGCTTTGTGGGATAGTGAGCTACAACAACAGGTGATTACAATAGTGAAGAATAGTGAACTCAGAAGTGCTTTATAGATATAAAAATAAAACAAAATATAAAGATGAAGAAGCTTTATCAGTGAAAGTGAGTTCTGTGTTCCGTTGGGGCGGAAATGTGACAAAATCAATATCACAATCAGTATCAATAGTGGGAGGCTTAGACTTACAGGGGGTCCATCCTCTCCAGGCTCTCCCTTCTCTCCAGGGGTGCCAGCAGGTCCACGAAGCCCAGCATCTCCCTGTCTGCCTGGGGATCCACTGTCACCACGAGCACCCTTAGGGCCATCTTTACCAGAAGGACCAGCAGGGCCAGCAGAACCAGGGTTACCCTGCAATGGGAAGAGAGTAAGATTCAGTGGGAGTAACAGATAAAATACATGACATAAAGACATTGATTATTTTGTGTGAAATAAAGAATGAAGTACCCCCAATTGTGATTTTTTTATTAATGACTAGATACTCACGTTGGGGCCAGGAGATCCAACTCTTCCAGCAGCACCAGGGAAACCAGTAGCACCCTGCCAATGAAAGTACCAGGTTAGAGAACACAAACAGAACTACTTGATATACAGTATATACCTATCCTTCACTATTGTGCGATGGGATGCTCTGAAATGACTAGTAAGGACTTCATATGTATAAGCACCACTCATGAATTTTAACTGACACCTGTCTGACAAATCATCATTGAACAAATCATTGTCTTCCCTGATATACATGAACCTAATGTAACTGAATTATGCACAGACTCATGCTAGAGTACTATATTCCCAGTTGTTCTTAAACTTAAGGATGTGAGCTAACCATAAACGGCCCAACTAAATCTGTCCATAGACTATTGTTTTTCTTTCTCTAGTGCTCCCAAATGACTTGCGTTCACAGTGTCACTGTTAACTGAACATTTCCTACCTCTGTATTGTCAATATCTGCATTCAGTTACAGTGATCTGTGCTGGTTAAGTAAAATAGCAGTTACTTACAGGAGCTCCCTGAGCACCACGGGCTCCTTTGGGTCCAGAAACACCAGTAGGTCCCTAAAAAAGAAAAGGCAAACAACAATTAAGAGTGTTCACAGACCAGGTGAAGTTTAAGCACTTTACAGTGTATGGCAAAGTATAAGATTGTCTCTAATGTTTACACTATGTTAATAGTTCATAGAACAGGTTTCTGGACATGTTTTGAGCTTGAGTACCCACCACAGGTCCAGGGGCCCCAGAAGGTCCCTGAGGGCCAGGAGAACCAGCATCTCCCTTCTGTCCACCCTCACCAATCTCTCCCTTGGCACCAGGCTGACCATCTGCACCCTAGATATATAGAGAAAGTAATAACAATCGTAAAATGTGGGTGAATAGGACTGCACATTCAATATTTTACATTTTATAATTTCTTCATTAGAAATAAAGGGATGGTATTTATTTTACTTACAGGAGGCCCGGCAAATCCAGCAGGTCCAGGAGGTCCGTTCTCACCACGGTCACCCTGCAGGAGGATAGCAGAGACTAGGTTAATATGAACTTGGACTGAGATTTGAAGATATTAAATTCATGCTACTTGAAAAAAACTGTGATGTATAAAAACTATGCTACTATATACTATATACAATATAATTGGATTCTTGTGAGGGGAAAAAAGTCTAAAATCTTGTGCAGCTGAAGTTTACCACAAAGGACAGTGAGAGGTTCTTGAATGACAAATGGTCGAATTGACTGGTTCTGGGCAATATCAAATATTTTCAAATTATCATCAAAAATGCTAAGAACAACAGCAAGAGCATCAATAGCATCACAGCCCATCCAGGGTATACTACTGTTTTAATGGGAAGATTAGATTTTGTTTATTTAAGGCATGTTTCTCTCTACACCAGTGGTTGTCAACATTTTTTAAGAGCTGCAGAATGTGAATTAAGGTCTTAACCTCCAGAAAATACACATGATCCTATGTCAATAAGGTCGATGTTTTTGTAAAAAAAAAAAAAAGAATCTTATATTTAGTTGGCTTTCATTTTCTTTAAATTTGAACATAATCTGAAGGCATGCCTGAGCTCAGTTTGTGGCAAAACTTTGCCCCATTTGAGAGGCAGTGCTCTGTACAGCAGATCAAATAGCAAAGTATTGCAAAGTCTGAAATGAACAACAGATAGACATTAAGATGGACTCACAGGAGCACCGCGAGCTCCGGCAGCACCAGTAGGGCCAGAAGGTCCAGTCTCACCCTGGGGGGAAAGAAAAAGTCAGTCAAACTAACCAAAACAAATACAATATGAACGTGGATTATATACACAAATCAATTTAAGTGAGATGGGTCCTTATATTCAAACTCACTGGATGATCTCACTATAAATATCACCAGATTAACCCCATAATCTCACCTTGGCGCCGTTGGGACCGGCTGGGCCAGGAGGACCAATGGGACCACCCAAACCCTGAGAGAAGAGAGCAAAGAAGAGAGAAATGTTGGAGAGAAAAGAAAATAGATGGAGCAAAGAGAAAGGTAGAGAGATATTGCTCATCTTGCTCAGAAAACTATGAATGAAGCATCACACTTGAAGACGTTGGCAGAAAAGGGCAGTTAAGACCCAAGGATCTTTCCAGAACTCACTCTTGAGCCGTCCTTTCCAGGAGCTCCCTCGGGTCCTTTCTCTCCATTGTCACCCTGTTAGACAAGAGAGGTCAGTATGTGAATCAGACACTATGTGAACCCTGTAAGGCCTCCCGGTTTGATGTAAGATACAACTCCCAACACACTAATATTACAAGGATCTTGGAGTCAATCAATAAGTCACAGTATTGACCTCAATACATCTCATTTGCTCTTTTAAATGTACCATGTAATTTCCTAGATGCTATAATTTCACTTGTGAAATGGCCTATAATGAAAGACCATTGTTATAACTGTTGAAGAACTATCCGTTACTCACTCTGTCTCCCTTGGGTCCGGGGATGCCACCAGCTCCTCTCTCTCCTGGCATACCCTGCAAGCCGGGGGGTCCCTGGGCTCCGGAAGCACCAGCTGGTCCAATGGCTCCCTGTTATAAAGAAAAGGAGTTGGGCTGTATTAGTATGGTTGGGCTTGACTGAACCTTAGTGCAAAGTCTTGAAGGCAAGTGAGGGGTCACATTATGGAATGAGGTGGCATAGAAAAGCTTTGGTAGGAGATGATCTGTTCTTTTAGAATCCATCTCTGCAAGTCTAGTGAACTCTGCATAAAAAAACTGCAATAGTGAATAATTACATGAATAATTAAAACACCAGTGGAGGTGATGCTGTTAGACAGCCAGCTGTAGAGGACAGACATCAAATAAAGACATCCGAGCAATGACTTGAAGGGAGGGAGAGTCTATCAGCAGAGCGACGTGTCCACTAACCTTGGGTCCATCAGTTCCGGGGGTTCCAGGAAGTCCACGAGGTCCCTGAAGACCCTGAGGTCCGGCACCACCTCTCTCACCAGGGAAACCGCGCTCACCCTATCAGAGAACAGATAGACCAGAATTGAGAAGCAGAAACAGGAAGTGATATGACGTGAGGGAGAGAATGTGCGGCGCCGGGTTGACTAATTACTTAACAAAACATACGGCACAAAATACGCACATCTTATTTGTTGTGTTATTATTACGTTTCATAAATGTAGTAAATTATAGTAATCTGTGCTTTGAAATCATTTCATGGCCTTGTGATGTGAACTTACTCTGGGTCCAACAGCACCAGCAGCTCCACCCTCTCCAGGAACACCCTATAGAGAGAGAAGAAGTAACAGTTAGCTGCAGTATACACAGATAACACTACGTTAGGTGCATTTGGGTTATCGTAGTTCATAGTAATGGACCATAAAGAGTTTGGGTATATTTATTTATTTGAACTGGAAGAGTTTGACTAGTAGTCTGACTTGTAGATGGAAAACTAGCTTTATACTATCAAGGGACTATAACTATCTCTCAGAATCCAAGCCTGTTTTAAACCAATGTTTACTAACATTACAAATATAAACAAACTTTTTACAGATTTCAGAAAGTCTGTAAAAGTAAAATTTGTGTTAAGCTGTCACATACTGTCGACAATACATTTCAGAGTGGAAAATATCTTTTCCATCTTTTCCAAATCCATTTAATCTAAGTGAAATTAAAGCCATTGGTGGAGTGAAAGCAATGTAATCAAGGGTCAATTTACAATTCAGAATTGGGCTTTAATGATATATAATGTAGAGAGGGGTTGTTATTGCAAGACAACCCCTGAACATGTTACAGGTATTTTTAATATGAAATACTGCATGTACCCGTGGTATAAGTTATACATTCTATCAAATAGCACTTGGTTTATAAAGGTGGACAGAAAAGACCATAGACCCATCAATTGACCAACTATTGGTTTGGCACAAACATGTACAAATGAGTAGATAACGTACCTGGTCACCAGGCTTTCCTGCCTCTCCTGGGGGGCCAGCAGGTCCAGGCAGACCCTGCTCAACAACAGCATAGGATTAGCCATGTAACAAGATATCACCAAAGATAGGCTAAATCATAGCTAACAGACCGTATATTTTTCTGAATGAGGTTTTGCAGAAGCGGAAAACGCAATGGGCTGACAAGCACTCCACAATGCCCACGGTGACAAAGCCAATCCATTATATGTTTTCCGTTTGTTATTGTTCTGTTTCTTTTTATACTTGAATGAACACCATTTGGTCTACCATGTGAGGATGGTGCTATCTGGTCCTCTTTCGTAATAGCATTTACTATGGAACAAAGTGCTTTTAGCTGGTAAAAACTGGATGCAATTGGATTTCCCTGTAAGAGCATTGGACCAAATAAATTGGCGTTTGGTGTGTTATAGTACATGTTTATATTTGATATTATATTTGAACAGGTATATCTAGTTTTTAATTGTAGGTAATCTCACCTGGAAACCAGAAGGTCCAGGCTGTCCTTGCTCTCCTCTCTCTCCAGCAGGTCCCTAGAAGAGAAAAGTATGTGGAAGGTAGCTGTGTGTTAATGCTAAACAACAGGTAAGAATGCTTTTGGATGCTTGATAAGAATAGCTTATTAAGAATAGCTTATACTGTGCTAATAAAAAGATTCCTAAATCATGGATGAAACACTCACAGCAGGGCCAGGAGGTCCACCAGCACCAGTCTCACCATCCTTTCCAGGCAGACCCTGTTCAGAAAGAGCAATAGAAGGTATTTGAACTTTGAACTGCCATCCCATGACAAATAAAATAGAACCCATCATCATGAGGGTTACAGGACACTAATTTACGTAATTTAATTTATTTAAAAAATATACTTACTCTCAGACCAGTACGACCCAAAAGACCCTTCTCACCAGCCTTACCAGGCTCACCCTGTTGAAGAAAATGATTTGTTACTCTGAGAAAAGACTCATCAGTTCCAACTGGCAATTCAAAGATCTAGAAAGATCTAGAAATGTATGTTTCCACTGTCCATTATACATTTTCATTATGTTGCATATTTATATACAGTATATATACAGTATATATGTGCAATGGTGTAGACACACCCAACTTTCCCACATCAAGTTTTAGCTTTATAGTTTTTGTTTTGTCAAAACCCTGCAACGCTTACATTGGCTCCCTTCGGTCCAGGGAATCCCATCACTCCTGGCTGTCCACGGGCACCCTGAGGACCAGGTGGGCCGGGGCGACCATCCTCACCTGCGGCACCCTGTAGCAGACACAAGAAAGAACCCCAAATCACCGCTCACGTCCTTGGATCTAGACCTCTGCTCACAATTATACTTGAATGCAAAAACTATGATTATGTTTGCAGGCAAAAAAAGTGCGTTGTTGCTCTTCTCGACTCAGTATTGCTCTTTGCTGTTTGTTTGCACCTCACAGCCCCTTGCATAAGCCACTGGCAGAAAAGAACGCAGGTGTGCTGCTCTCTTGGGAACGGGCTCTAAAAATGTACAGTGTGACTCTGGTCTAAATATCCATTACAACCTTGTGTAACTTATGTAAGTTATTACTTCTGGAATGATAGGTCAGGTTACTAAAGTGTGATTAACTTTTATTCTGTGCAATTATTATTGAGCGGACTTGTGTCATCAAACATGTATTACTTGGAAATACCAAAAAACAACAACTTTATCTTACGTAATGTTAACATTGAAATATTATATTTGATCACAAGCAGAGCTAAAGATTAGAGTTGTACTTACAGAGGGCCCAACTTTGCCTTGGGGACCAGCATCTCCGGGACGACCAGTGAGACCCTGGAAAAGACACACGTATTCAAAGACCGTCAGCATCATTCAAGAGGTAGGGGTGATGATAGTAATGCACATAACTTTGCTAAAGACAGTGATCATAGGACGATACTGTACATCATTCTCAAATGAATCCACTACCCCCCTTCCACTGCTAGGCATCCCCCCTTGGTGAGTTTTTATACACTACAGAGGTTGAAACTAAGAGACACTTTCTCCTGCTTTGATTAGTTCTGGATACTGGTGTGGTGTGGAGCAAGGGGCCAGTACTCACTCTGGCTCCGGGGAGGCCAGACTCTCCTGTGCGGCCGGGGTCGCCAGTGGCACCCTTAGGGCCACCAGCTCCAGGAACACCACGGTCACCAGGGGCTCCCTGCAGACGATCACAAGCAAAGAGAGTGTGATCAAATATCAATTACCACATCTTCTTTACCACACAATTTGGTAGATATGGTGGTGATGATTGGCAGTAATCTGATAGTTGGATGGTAAAATATGTAAAGCTTATATCATAGATGTAGTCATTGTATTGGTGATCTCTTTGAGGTGAAACAAGCTTAGCAATTCAAAGGAATTACCATTTTCATCAACAGGACCTACCTTAGCACCAGCAAGACCATCTTGACCAGGGAAACCACGGTTGCCGGGAGCTCCCTGGAAACAATCACAATTAAAAATTAAAAATGAGAAAAATGCGTTCAACAACAACATCCTACTTAAAATGTTATTATTTTGAAATGTTAATGATCTAAAGAGTATTTACTCTCTCTCCAGGAGGTCCATTTGGCCCAGCAGCACCAGGCTCTCCTCTGGCTCCTCTCTTGCCCTCCTCACCTGCAGGGCCAGGGGCTCCTTGGGGACCAGCAGGGCCCTAGGGCAAACAAAGATATACAAGTTTAATTTACCTACAGTTTAAGTTGATTAAGAAAATATGTCTTGAAATTGGTTAAGATGTGTCAATAATGACTGAAAACAAGTAGCAACTGAGCAACTTACAAGTTCTCCCTTGGGTCCAGCTTCACCTTTGAATCCGGGGATACCAGGGTCTCCCTAAACAAGGCAAAACAAAGATGTTGAGAGATGAGGGCTAGGGGTTTCCCACTGGGGTCACCCATGCTAAAAATGTACTCATGGTACTGTAAGGTGCTTTGGATACAAATCATCCACCAAATGGCATATGCTATCATGACCACAAGTATGTAGCTGATGTTGAATGTCTTCATCCCCATTACAACTATAGAATCACTTGGAATACAGGTACGACGAAAGGATTGAGGTTTTGAGTAATTCCAGAATAACTTACTGACTGTCCCTTGGGCCCAAGAGGTCCTGTTGCTCCCTGAGGTCCGGGTGGTCCTCGGGGGCCTGGGAATCCTGGGGCACCTGCAATACCAGGACCACCCTACAAGGTAAAAAGACACAAGAGAGGTGAGAATCAAGTAAATAACATAAATCCAATTAATAATATAGAGAATTAACTTACAGCTGATCCTTTGGCTCCGGGAATACCATCAGTACCAGGGTTACCCTAAATGAACAATGACAAGCAGTGCACAATCCAATACATTAATGTGGATCCAAGTCAACAATAAACAGTGATGTTGCACAGAATGAGATCTATGTATGAGAGAAACAGAATGAGATCCAGGAGTCAAGTCACGTACAGATGCTCCAGCAGGTCCAGGAGATCCTGGGGTACCAGCCTCTCCACGGGGTCCTTGTGCACCCTCAGCTCCACGGGCACCAGTAGGGCCAGCTTCTCCCTGGTGGGACACAAGGTATTTATGCTTAACAGATGGAGGGACTTATTAATCCTACATCTCATTAACCTGCTGAACCAACACACAAGGTCTAGATAGGCCAGTGGCAAAGTGCAATATGTTATTACACACTGTTTGCTACCACTGTATTTGGTCAGGGCTTATAACAAAACAAGATGGATCACTGTAAGGTTATGATGTATTTTGCAATTATTTGTAATTGCAATATGTTTTTTAATGTATAATGGAGATATTAGAGATGCTATGCAAACCTGTCTCAGAAAAAAGTGATTGTGAAGAAAATTTAAGATGTTGCTACCAACTGAAAAATGAAAAATAATATGAAAAATAGTTATTATAGTTATATTTCAATGATTATCTATATTATGGAATGAAAGATATAAGCATCTTTCATCATTTTCTCACATAACTAGCAACGCCTTGATATATGAAATATTACGAGCTATGCTGCTATGTACTGAGAGAAAAATAATAAGTGGTGAATGTGATAGAATATTACATAGACGGATCAACTTTACGAAAGTTCCGCAGCAATAAGTCTCTGCATGGTAAAACAGAACGCTGGGTAAGACAAGTAATAAAGCTGTTCACCCACTCGCTCTGCCTGAGTTGATCACTTTGCATAGTCAGAGTGCGGCACAGAAATTGAAAGTAAATTGAATTGCACAAACCTTGGCTCCAGGGGATCCTGGGAAACCGGGAGCTCCGGCGGGGCCAACAGGTCCCTGTAGAAAAGAAAAGTTCCCATGTTAGCGTTCATGACTCATCACTTTCTTCTTATTTTTCAACACTATTATTCGGGAGAAAAATAAAATAACGTTAAGATATGTTCTCGAAGCCATGTAGGAAGTATGGTACGTACAGGGGGACCAGCGGGACCAGGCAAGCCATCATTTCCACGGGCGCCCTAAAAGAGAACAGAGGATATTTAATGAAAAGACTGAGCTAAGTTCACTCGTGAGTTCAACTTCACCTGTTACAGTGAAGAGACCCTGAAATTACAACTGTTATCAATATTCAAAGTTGAACATCAAAGGGTACAGCAAGCCATACTGTTGACTATTTAAGTAACCGAAGCAGACTTAATGCTGTGACTTACAGCGGCTCCGGCTGCTCCGGGGCGTCCTCTCTCGCCAGGCAGACCACGTGGGCCCTGCACAGAAACGGGAATAAGGGCAAAACTTAGAATATACAAGATGAATTAATAATCAGTTCACATAGAAATGTGTGAGGTTTTTATATTACTTCACATAACTTCCCGAAAAAAAGTTGATTAGGGCGGAAGAAGTGAATCGTATTATACTCGTTTGCTGTTGTACGTGACAGAACAGAATAAGACCACAGCACACAGAATAATGCACCATGTATACTATAAATAGCCAACGTACCATGGGTCCAGGGGCACCATTCTCTCCAGGAGCACCACCTTCACCCTAAAGAGTGGAGAGATCAGACTAGTTAGTCTCAGGCCAAGTAGAAAATATCATTCATGGCAAAACAATGGAAGTTGTCTGGAGTCTGTGGGATAGACTTCTGGACCTAAAGCGGTAACTGAACAGAAGTAAATGCAATATTTGACATGTGAACAGGGGAATAACATTGACGAGGGATGTGGTGGTCTTACTTTGGCTCCAGCAGCACCGTTCTCGCCCTTAGCTCCATCCAGACCAGGGTGACCCTACAGAGAGACAGAGAACAACGGTCATCAGTCATCATCTCAAGCATCTCAAGCATCAGTCAAGCATTAGGTCTAACTAATGAGCAGCAATCAGTCTACTATGGGGGTAGTTATACTGGATATGTAGCATGGGAATAGTTATTCTGTTTTTCATGGTACAATAGAGAGGGGTGAAACACTTACTCTGTGTCCTTTGATTCCAGGAAGACCAGGAGTTCCAGGGAATCCACGGGCTCCCTGAAATATAAATTCAGGAATGAAGTAATGGTTTGATGAATATTTCATGTTGCCATTTTCTCTTCTCTCATCTTACATCTAGAGGCTTCCTGAGGTAACGAAGGCTAAAGATATTCTTGCTGTAATATGATTGTGCAGTTTTGGTAATAAATTAAAATCTGCAAATCTGTGATTATTGAGTTGCCTTACCTGAGGTCCAGCAGGTCCACGCTCACCAGCCTTTCCGGGTTTGCCAGCCTCACCCTATACATAAACAGACAACGGATGAGTTGTTTAAACATAATAGATGATCAGTTGAATGATAAAGTCTAGCTGCACTATATTGTATTGTGTTGAAAAGAAATGAAGAGTGTTGTCTTCAGATTTGTTTTGGTTGACAGTGACCCCTAGTGGCGTATGTGTGTAAGCACTGTAAACGGCTATGGTTTCAGGCCTTACAATATCAACATAAGATGAAGGGGTTTATAAGACGCTATTAATATGGTGAAATGACATAACTTTTACATCAGTGTGAAATAATAGGGAAAAATATAGTGACATTGTTGTCCTGTGACTGGGAACATAGGAGGGCAGTGAACATTTTAGAGATATTATAGATTTGTATGACTATAAACTGTAGTCTTTTCGACCTTTGACTTTTGACCTTGGCCTGTAACTGTTGTGCAAGGGACTTTTTATGGGGTTTGTGTCTCTCCAGACTATTTTAAATATGACTGGTCGGTAGACCCCAAAGGTATCCATTATGTTGGTTTCTAGACGAAGGTGTGATACTTACATCACTTCCTGATTTTCCAGATGGTCCAGGGGGGCCACGAGGTCCCATAGGTCCCTGTTTTAAACAAAGAAAGATAAATCATAAGAGATGTTCGTGCAGTTGCTCCATGCACAGACAAGTAGAGTCCTCGGTGATACAAATGCAGATCCTGGAAAGCTTCATGTTGTCTATCTGTTTAACCATAACCTTAACAACCATATAAAGTAGGAAGACCATCACATGAGATAGTATATTATATAGTGTTTTGAGCAAAGACATCACTGCTTTTCTTCTAAACACTGTTACATTCATTAAATTGAGGAAGTCAGTTCTAGAATATGATATTAGTTGTAATGTTTAAATAGGTAGGTACTGCTGGTATACCCTAAACATAGCAACTAAATGTAATGTATCTAGTCTAACTGACACACATATAATACCAGTGATAGCAAAAAGAGGTGCATTTTGAGATAGCTATTAATACTTACAGATGAACCAGGCTCTCCAGTCTCTCCAGGGTTACCTTGGAAACCTTGTGGGCCCTAGAATAGAGATCGAATAGAGCAAAGTAATTTACTCATTTATGTAAACAAATGCCAGCACATACCCTGCATATTTCATAAACAAAACAATTATAATCACCAATAACAATATAGTTTATAGCTGGTGGATTATCAAAAAGTATCACAATTATCTGTGGCTATATGTTGTCAGCAACACTAAGGACTGTTTATGAATTACCAAGTACAATAAATGTACAGGAATTTGTTGCACAAACAGACATCTTTGAACAAAGAATATGAAAACACTTGCTACTTCAAATGTGATTTATTTTACATTATGTCTACTTCCAGATTAGTCATACCACCAGTAGACAGAGTTGTGTATACTCACAGGCGCTCCACTAGGGCCAGGGGGGCCGCGGGGACCCATAGGGCCCTATAAGAGAAGAGAAGAGAAAGAGAAATTTGTATATCAGAAATTTGTGTATCATGATGACATAGAGTAGAGCTATTTGGCCACTAGGTGGCAGTGTTCCAATCTCTCCAGTAACAAACCTACATTCAACAAAGCAATCTATTTTTAAATGATTATTTTCAGCAGTCACCCTCAGAGAAACCAAATGTGTTCATTTGACAATGATGAAGTCATGTCAACACCCACCTACACACATTAAATGGTACATACCATTGGTCCTTGCATTACTCCCATCTGAGCGCCACCAGCCTTCTCATCAAATCCACCAGCCATCTGAGCAGCAAAGTTCTGTAAAAACATTACAGACAAAGACACATCTGTGAGTCAATTTATTAACTTTAGGTTTAAATTGACTCATCCCTTGGCAAACTCAATAATATACTAACAGAAAAAAATATGAACTTAATAACAGGCTGATGGGAACTTAATGCCTCCCTACCATAAAAAGATCAATTTGCTTAACATAATCATCACATTGCTTATCTAAATAAATAATAGTTTTTATCATTATTAAAGATATTTTAAGGAAAGCACAGTAGATCTATAGTGCACTTCAAATGTTTGTTATTTTCGTATATTGCTTGCTTTTTAATACTGTGTAAGAAGTGGCATTTAAAAATAAAAAGATTTTGTGGAGTACTTTTGGGTTGAACCCATGTATGGATTTAGTAAAATACAAAATGCACTGAAAAAAATCTGACAAAACGGTGATCATCAGTTCCCTTTTTTGTGCATTGATGCAAACGGAGGGAATTATGTATCTAATGACAAAAAAGGTATTAACAAGAATCTAGCACATGGAGTTATTCCAACAGAAAACCATTTGTGGCATTCCTAAAGATTTATACACCTGACAGACAGTTTTATTGCTTATTTAATCAGTCTTAATGACTGTAAGCTGGGTGATATGATGTTTACAGCGGGTAATGCAGAGGAGCTGGGAGTTCATTCCTGCGTGGGAAAAGAGATTTAGAAAACGGCCCCATGTTCCAACACTGTCCATAGACTCACCCCTCCAAGCCCGGGGGGTCCGTTGGGTCCAGGTGGGCCAGGGGGACCAGGATTCCCTGGGGTGCCAGGCTCACCATCTCTGCCTCTAGGTCCAGGATTTCCCTGGGGAAAAAGAGAGAGGGGCAAACGAATTCAACCATTAGTGAAACATCTTACCATTATCAGTTAGTCAGCTTTCACTGGGGGGACTTGCGTTGATTTGAGTTTAGCTCTAATAGTCTTGGATCTCACAGGGATCTGAGAGAGGAGTAGTCAAAGTCAAAGTGTCATATTCATCATGCGCACAGTATAACACAGGGTCATTTTGAACAGTGAAACTCTTAAGACCTGGCAAGCAACAACTACGTAGCAGGCATAGAAAAATATGTAAGTTATTAAAGAGTCACAAATAAGGGCAAGAATAGCAAAAATATACATAACAGTAAAACACTAGCAGCAGTTCCAGAGACTGTAAAAATTGGGGGATATCTGCAATAAGAATAAGTAAAGCTTAAACCCATAACAGTAAGAATATGAACCCAGTAGAATAAGAATAAGAACCCAGTAGAGTAAGAATAAGAACCCAGTAGAGTAAGAATGAGTAAAGCTTAAACCCAGTAGAACATAGTACACCTGTCTTTTCACTACGTAACTCATCTGCTGTCCAGACTATTCAAGTCGATGCTCACTATGAAGATATTGATTCTATTCTATTCTATGCGCTTCATACTTGTTCCTTATTAATGATTTGATGTACTTGAATGAATGGTAGGGATGCTTTTGTCTGATAACTCTGACAAGTATGATGAACCTTTTTTCGAAAGTGGAACATAACATTCTGGTCTTTTCACAATCTAGTAGGCAAAACTGTTTTCCTAGCGGATGCATGCCTATTTTTTTTTTTTTGTTTTTTTTGTTTTATAATATTTCCTCTACATTCCTTTTTGCTATTAATGTAATTCCCAAGAGAAGGCTTTATAAGAGAGGTTAGCTCATATCTATTCATGGATGGTCACGGTTGACCAATGTTGTGGCGCTTATTGAGTGTTTCAAGGGCAATCACAGAATGTACGGAATACTTTAAGAATACTATTAAATAGCACTCGTCAGAACCTGAGCACTATTTTGCAGTACATTGATTCCACACAGTGCAAGTCACTAGCACTGGCACCAGAGTCTAATACAGACACTAAATTACTTCTTAAATGCCTACTGAGCCCAAGTATTTCAGTTTTCTGTTTGGACAGAACATATTGTTTCTTACCTTATCACCCTTAGCGCCTGCCTCTCCGCGTGGCCCCTGCTCACCCGAGGGGCCCTGCAAAAACACATTTGTCACATTAAGACTTACAATACTGACAAAACTAATATTCAGAACACGACGCATGCACTTGTGCTTCATATCTTAGATAATAAAAACTATATTTTATAGACAATCTGTGCTGTCTTTAATTTTCTGTACATATTTGAAAAATGAGTTCCTTAGAATGAAAGGATCGTGTAATGTCCTGTAATGTTTACCATAGGCCCTGGTGGTCCTCTTGGTCCTACAACCTGCACAAGAGAGAAAAACAAAGCTTCTGTCAATTTCCTCTGCTTGTTGAGATAAAAGGCCCACCATGGGTACATCTCATACTGTGTCAGGTTGCACCAGTGTTTGACCAGCTAAGACTGTGGACAAGAACATTCCAAGACATGGGAGCGGGCATTACGCCAAAAACATAACATGATGAGGATGTAATTTGACAGTTTTGCTAAAAACATCAACCCCTCTTAACTTCCACTTGGCAGACTTTGTTCACTTGCCATGTGGACTTGCAAGAAAGTTGCTGAGAGAATCTAAGAGGATTTGATTGGGTTGATTATGTCCAAGGAATGCAGGGGTTTCTTCCTCTCTGTCAGCGAAGGCCTACCGACCAAAAGCCACTGAAGCTAATCACTTTACACCAAGAGGACTTGCCACTCTACAAATCATGTGATTTTTTTAGGTGGATATTTGTAAAAAGAGAGAGTATAAAGTAGGGTAATCCAAAGAAATGGAATGTTGGAGGCCCTTTCGGAGGTTCTGTAAATCTATAAAGACAGACGGCTGCAGAAATGGAATTGTCTCTATTTTCTTTCTTTCTTTCTAAGACAAACAAGATAAGTCGACTTTGTTAATGATTATTACAGGCACAGTACACCAACCGAGGATATCCATAGGCACAAAACAGAAAAAGTAATTAATTCTCCCCAATAAAATCAAATAGGGTCGTAACATATAATCAACACAGTCATTAGTCCTCTGAAGGAACTTCTCTATCGCCCTCGTAAGAGTGAGTTTGGGTGCAGCAGTTGAGAGTGTCCATTTTTACAGCATTGCTGAGGACCCATACTTACATCTGCAATCTCTCCTGGTTCACCCTTTTGACCCTGATTGATAAAAGAAAGGAATAATGAGTGGTTTGAAACATCGCCTTCAAAACGAAACAAACACAACGCTCTAGATTGCCACGCTCACGGCATTTAATTAGAATAATATCAGGTTGTTGTTTGTGGGGGTGGATATCAGTGTTTTCCCAGAACCCATCTCCTCACCTTAGCACCAATCGACTCTGATGTTGCAGTTGGATGAATGAGGGAAAAGAGAGAACATCATTAAACATGATAAACTGCAGGCGGTGGATTGATTGCAAGTTTAGTCTGTCGCAGTAAGAAACGGAAACCCGCAGTCACATCTAATAACACCAAAGACCATTCACAGATCAAAGACCAGTCACCAAACCCAAAGGCACAGAACCCATCCAGATTGGATTTAATTATAAGATGTTTCATTTTTTTTTTTTTGAGTGACAAAGCAGAAGCAAGCAAACAGAGATTAAAAAGTCAGAAAGAGAATAATTATATTAATGATAGACTGCACACAGTGTTTGGATCAAATCACTATGGCAAAAGAAGTAACAACCAAGAGTCCCAGAAAATTTTGACAGCCATAGTAGCAGCAGATGTCTATGGGGCATTAGAAAGCAAAGCAAACCTATTTAAGAAAACATATAATCCAATAACATGAAATTTTAAAGTGTATACAGTACATAGTTATGATAGAAAGTTTATATAAAATTCAAGTTTAAATCAAACATGTTTTCTATCTCTGACAGCCTGTTAGATGCACCACTGAGCAGTGACTGTGACTTCACAAAAAGGAATGTTGGTCTACTTGCACTATGCTTGTAAATATTCTCTTTTTGTCAGCCTGGTATGTATATTCTCTTTACTTTTTGCTGGGAAATATTCGTCAAATCGTCGAATCGTGTCATGTGATGTCACATGTGGCCAGGTGCCTATGAAGACACCAGAGGAATACACTGGACCTTCAGAGGCTCAAAAGCAGTTCGTCGGTTTGTCTATCTAAGGGTGAAGCCACCAAAGTAAAATAATGGGTGGACTTCACCTTCACTCCTTCCAATCTCTGTGTGGTTTCACTTGTAGACACCTTAATAGACATCCAACTAGATGAAATAAGTCACTGTTTGAGAGCTCAGTAAAAACCAGGCCGCAAAGAGATCACAGGCTTTACCTCGGCCTCTAGCAAAAATTAGTAGAAGCATCTTTACTGCTTCAGGTGAGAACCAGACCGCACATCTTAGGATCCATCTGACTCCATATGAAAACATCTTCCATAGAGGGAGATAATCCTGACGATGCTGCGTATGTTATCTCCATGAAAAACAAGCAAAGAGAAGATCACTTTGGAATAGGGAACATCATACCTTAAATAAACACTTTAGAATCAATCCCAACTATTACTTTAAATGCTAGTGTCATATAATATTTATGCCAAATGTGTATTACGGTCGCCGAACCTTTGTAATTCCTATAGACAGAGCGGAGACCAGCTCAGTCAAAATATTATAATCCGCAGATAGTTCCCTATTCAAAGTGTTAGTCGGGGCGAGATGTAAGGTAAAGAGTAATTTATTTATGGGTATGTGAATAAATAAATTACAACCAATGGGGGCACTGGTGTCAGCAGGGCAGATGGGGCAGCACTCTCCAGATGGGATGATGGGGTTGGCGCACTCTTTGATCTCCTCGCAGATTATCTCATCACACAGAACCGCTCCGCTGTCGCACACACAGATGCGACACGGCTCCGGCTTCCACACATCCTTATCATTGTAACGCTGGCCATCTTGGATGCAGCCACCTGCTTCCTCTGTGGTGACCACCAGGGGGCGCGGAGGCGATAGGCAGCAGGGCGCAGGATTAGGAGCAGTGGGTAGGTGGACAGGTTGGCACAGCAGAGGGTCGGATACGAAAAGGTATTGAAGGGGAATACGTAGAGTGTTGTGGGATGGTAAAAGTAAGCATTATAAAGGAAACATTTATTTTGAGAGGTTGGGGGGTTTTGAGAAAAGAGGTAGAAAGGTAGAAAGGCCAA
>OMKK01028970.1:0-12714 GCA_900302305.1 Polymixia japonica
AGTACATGGTGTAGTAGGAGTACATGGTGTAGCAGTAGTACATGGTGTAGAGTAGTACATGGTGTAGTAGTAGTACATGGTGTAGTAGTACATGGTGTAGTAGTAGTACATGGTGTAGTAGTACATGGTGTAGCAGTAGTACATGGTGTAGCAGTAGTACATGGTGTAGTAGTACATTGCAGTGTTCCGCTGACAACAGTTGACAAAATCTTTGCTGCCACAGCAGAAAATACTTAAAAAAACTCCTTTGTGACTCGCCTGATTCCCGCAGTAGTACCGTCCTTTGTGACTCGCCTGATTCCTGCAGTAGTACCGTCCCCAGCCCACCCCCGTTCACATTGCCCCCACGGCCAACCTCCACAGGAAACACAGCATTAGTATGGAATCCTCCCTGCACAGTTTGATGAATGAGGCCCCTGGGCTGTGTACCCGCAGGGTCAGGACTCAGCAGTACACGTCAGTGTACTTGTTATACTTGGGAGAGGGGTCAGTCCAAGTCCAGTTTTGTAACGCACTGTTGTGGTTACTCTCAGCGATGAGGCAAGACCGTTGCAGATACACACAGTCTTAGTAGTTCCAGCAGCGCGGGTGGAAAGCAGTTTCTATGGTAACTCAACCTGGTAGTTCAGGGGAAGACATGCAGTCCCTTGACTACAGTCTTTGAAAGAGTTTTGAGTCACAGGTTAGTGTTTAAGTCTTTCATGGCGTCTGTTTGCAACAGTCTAGACGTGAGCAGGGCCTATAATTGTAGTTGAAAATGCTAATGCAGAAACACATTGACTATGTTTTATGTTTATTGATAACAGAAGAATTTAGTTGGGGGATCAATTACAGTGTTACCTTGCAAAATCTGCCCAACTAAAAAAAACCCAGACAAAATCCTTACTTAAAAGACTAATTGTAGTACAACAGGAAATACATTCTTCACATACAATGATAAAACCTGCCTTTATAATTCTGATTAATTGACATGATAGAAAACTTACCACACTGTCTCTCCTCTCCCCTGTCCATCAAAAACTCACATACTACAGGTGCCCAGATTCCTGGGAGGAGTTTAGACACGGGCCTGCGATTTTCAACATGGTTTAGAGAAGAGGGAATATCAACAAACTGGCCAACAACATCAACAACCCTGCAATGTCAGACACATTTCACTGAACCTTCACATAGCATGCAATCTTTTCATGTTATTTTAACATTAAATATATTGCACACTGTAGAAGAATGCAGAATATCACACAATGCAGCTTTAATGGGCTGTTCTATTCTGATCAATTTAAATCTATATCTATGGAGAAGCGATACAGGTGATAGGTTAATTATTGTTTTTCCAAATAAAACTATAAAATACCTTTAAAGTAGTTAAAGTAAAAATCCACACCATTTGAGAATCCAAAGCATTATACCTAAAACAACGATATGCCATCTAGCACTAGGTTGGTTAATCATTGTTTGGGAGAAGATGCTTTCAGTGAGATAGTTCATCGAGCAGTTCCAGGAGGAGGAGGTTCTGGGTTCTAGGCACAACATGAAGATCAGATAATAGAGGAGCAGGAAATTACTTCGCTCCAGAGGCTGGTCGCTCCACACATGTCATTTTTGTTTCATTGTATTTTGCAGTCCTAGGTTACATCAGTATTTCCAGGTGTGTCAGAACTATCTTTTTGTTCCATTGTATAGGCTTTTGAGCTGGCCACAGGAGAGTATCTGTTTGAGCCCCAAGCAGGAGACACTTTCTCTCGAGAGGAAGGTTTGTTTCATCCATTGTACTTCCAGCCTTTGTCCTCTTTTGTTGTTCGTCTTTAGTGACACAGTATATGTCTGTGTCCCACCAGATCACATCGCCCACATCATTGAGCTGCTGGGACCCCTTCCATCTCAGTTTGCCCTCTCCGGGAGAAATTCCAAACAATATTTTAATCGTAAAGGTAAAATGTAGATAAATATAACTTATTCAAAACACAATAAGACCACAATAATGTTACATTGTTGTGTTACATTAGTGTACTTGGTCTTTAAAGAGTAACTGAACCCCAAAACCACTTTTTCAGTTGAAAACCGATGTATTGGGGTATACAGTGAAGTAGTGTTGGCAATTGATTCAGGTCCACATCTTGACATAACATTGGAAAGTTGTTGAATCTGTACACTGGGTTGTAAATATGCGTGGTAACATGGGTGGTGCAAACTGATGTAGGAGCCAGCGTTCTTCAGCAGCAACAACTTTCCTCCACCCAGACTTCATTTTACCAAGTTGTCTGGCTTTTTCAAGCTCTGGGAACATTTCTGAATTTTCAGGGTAGAGGCACTTTGGATAAAATTATGCTGTTTAGTTACTCTTTAATAGTTAAAACAGTGTTTAATTAGAAATTACACAATTATTTAATACTGACACCTAATACTTCTAATCCTCTCCAGGACATCTGCGGCACATCCCAAAGCTGAAGCCATGGAGTTTGTGTGAGATCTTGCTGGATAAGTTTGAGTGGCCGCAGGAACAAGCTGTCCAGTTCAGCTCTTTCCTCTCAACGATGCTGGAGGTTCTCCCAGAGAGAAGATCCACAGCCGCTCAGTGTCTGAAGCACCCTTGGATCACCTCCTAGTAGCTCGACTGCTTGGCTTCTTATAAAAGCAGACTTGGACACGGATTATTTTGGGTTTGATATTGGAATTGAAATTGGACTTTTGGACAAACACGTCACACAGCATAATGCAAAACAGACACTTTTTAAGTTGATGAGTATCAGTGTAATGTAAGGTCTCAGTCAGGTTACTTGGTCTTAAAATAATTAAATGGCACTCATATCAAACTGAGGCACATCAATGACCAAAAAGAAATGAGATTTAACTGTCTGCTAATAATACTAATACTATGATTAGCTCTTGATTTTCAATAAATCAACTTATAATTTTGTTTATTCGATGTTTTTCTCTCTATTTGTTACTTCAGAGGCCTTGCTGAAATGTTAGCAACCTGTACTGCAGAGTTTGAGGATGAAATGTGATCCCACTAAGACTTTTCTCACATGACTCAATCCATCACGAGACCTTTTGGAAACACAGAGAAACACTGGATCCAATGGGTGGAGGAGTAACAGGTTGCATGTGTACTGGGATTACAATGATTAGATGATTTTAAAAAGAAAGTATCTATAATCCATGACAGTAACACAAATACCTTTGGAAAAAAAGATGAGAATTTATTGGATTACATTGGACAACATTAACTTGGGTTGCAGATAAGCATATTAACAGTATTCAAATAACTCTGAACTCTAATAATCCAATAATCTAATAATCCAGTGGAAACCAAACTGCATCTTTACTCCCAGTCCTTTGGTATTTAACTTATGTTTGTGTGTATGTATGTGGGCGTGTGTCTCTGTGGTTCTCCCAGGGAGACACATTCCTTCTTTGCTCACATGAAGTTAGCAGCAGTGAGAGAGGGGGATGGAAGAGAGACGAGGGAGGAGTTACTTCCAGCAGACAGGGGCGTATGTTGGCGTGTGGAAACTCACTGGTGTGAAACAGCCTTTACTCTGGCAGAGGTAGGCGAATAAGAGGTGTGAGGAGGACAGGGAGCCTGTTTGCACACGTAAGTCCTGCTTTATATCAACTATTAATGAAACATGCTTTAAGAATACAGGTTGTTATGGCTACTGTGTTAGTGACCTGGTCCTGTGTAGCATAGCGTGGTCCTATGGAGCTCAATGGAGCTGGATAACAATGCCAGGATTAAAGGATTGGATCTCTGCTTTAGCCAGCAGTGCTTAAAACCTTAGCGCTTTGGGGAGGAAACAGCCACTAAATAGTTATATTGAGGAATATTCAAACTGGCACTATGTCAAATCCCTCAGTCATGTGATTTTCCACAGTCACTGAGATATTATATTCTGTGCTTGTGATGCATATAACTTTTCTTTTAAAAGTATTTTTAGCGTTGTAAAAACTTGCCAGGTTAATGACTGAATAACTGAATTATATGACATGATTAAGTATCAAAGTCCAAATATAGTTGATAGGAGCATGTGCCTTGCTATCATGCCATATCTGAGCCATATCTGATCATATTTGTCCCATTTTCTCTTTTTGGGCGTGACCGTCAAAACAGTTATTCTTGTGATTCTGGTTAAAGTAAACATATCAAGCTGTTCATTTAAAACCCGTCTGAGTACATTAGACAGAAGCCAAAGTAAATATTGCCAAAGTCCCAGGGCAGCAGTGGATGCATGATAAGGACACTGAGGGCAGTATGAGTGTCACGCTGCATAGTAAACACCCATCTCATTAGCTAGCACAAAGGGAGGACTGAAGGTGATGAGAGCTATGGCCATTCATTTCCATAACCATTCATTTTCATGGTGACATGGTTTTCATTGTTGTTTGGTTTATGTTTTCTAATATCAGAGCATATTACTGGAAAAACCCCAACATATTATTTGCTTGCATCACGTTGGATTGATGTTTACTCTCTCTGTTTTATTTTGTTCCAGAATGTGGCTGACCCTTGTTTATAGCTGTGCTGGGGGGGCAGCTGTACTGTACATTCTGTACCGCTGGTTGATACCCACAGCTGTGCAGTATCACGGAGCACTGTCACTCATCTGGCACGATGTCATCGTTGAGCGGCTACTGGACACCTTGACCCAGACCACACGTCCCCAGGTATGCCTTGAAGATCCATTGTTGATGTTTTTTACTCTGCAGACTTCATACACTCATGATTAGTTTATGATCTCTGTTCCTCTTAGACTGTTTTGTGTTAAATGTTCTTGTTAGCAGAATAAATGCACAACGATGTAGTGTAGACTGATGGAAGCCTGTAACAGAATGAGAGAAAAAGGCCCACACCGCTTGCACTCTGTGCTGCCCCGGGCCTGCAGGTCGTCTTTGCAAATAAGAAGTTGTTCTTAATTGACTTACCTGCTTAAATAAAGGTAAAACAAACAAACAAACAAACTATGCAGATGTAGTTGTTATAGATCAATGTGGTATGATACAAACTATAAGAACCTATGTTGTAACACAAAAATGCTTGCAAATGATAATTCAACATGAGCAAATCTTCTCAGAAGAGTGTTGAGGTTACTGGTGGGCCCTGACAGACATAACACCACACAGAGGGGTGGTCAGGTAACCTAGGTAACCTCAACAGGTCAGGTAACCTAGGTAACCTCAACAGGTCAGGTAACCTAGGTAACCTCATCAGGTCAGGTAACCTAGGTAACCTCAACAGGTCAGGTAACCTAGGTAACCTAGAGCTAAGAGGCTTGTGATTGAAAGATTGGAATCCCTTCAGAAACCTATGTGGGGAAAGTGAATTAGAATCAGTGGAGCTGCTCAGCAGCCTGCAGAGGACAGTGGAGCTTAATGATAAATAAAGGTTAAAAATGGTATCATGGAAAAGGAACATCTTAGGGTTCATGAAGTTCTTCAATACACTATGAACGTGTTAGACTAATATTGACTAAAATACTTGAATAATGCCTTATAAAGCACTATAATGGTCATAATGCATAAATTGTCCATAAAGCTCTATAATATAATGAAATAGTAAGAAACCATAATGCTTTATACTTTGCAGATGTGTTATAAGGTGGCTTTTAAAAGAACACATTTAGTACTGTACAACCTATTGTTTTTGTAAAGATTATTATTATTCTCCTACTCCGTTGTATTTTTGAGGGGCTTGGATGTTTGAAAATTCATGAGAATTGTCTGACACATCAACACTGGTGAGCATTGCACTGTTCTGTAGTGACTGGGCGAGGGCGAGGCCAGGGTTCTGTAGTGACTGGAGGGCGTGGCCAGTGTTCTGTAGTGACTGGAGGGCGTGGCCAGGGTTCTGTAGTGACTGGAGGGCGTGGCCAGGGTTCTGTAGTGACTGGAGGGCGTGGCCAGGGTTCTGTAGTGACTGGAGGGCGTGGCCAGGGTTCTGTAGTGACTGGAGGGCGTGGCCAGGGTTCTGTAGTGACTGGAGGGCGTGGCCAGGGTTCTGTAGTGACTGGAGGGCGTGGCCAGGGTTCTGTAGTGACTGGAGGGCGTGGCCAGGGTTCTGTAGTGACTGGGCGAGGGCGTGGCCAGGGTTCTGTAGTGACTGGGCGAGGGCGAGGCGAGGGTTCTGTAGTGACTGGGCGAGGGCGAGGCCAGGGTTCTGTAGTGACTGGGCGAGGGCGAGGCCAGGGTTCTGTAGTGACTGGAGGGCGTGGCCAGGGTTCTGTAGTGACTGGAGGGCGTGGCCAGGGTTCTGTAGTGACTGGGCGAGGGCGTGGCCAGGGTTCTGTAGTGACTGGAGGGCGTGGCCAGGGTTCTGTAGTGACTGGGCTCGGGCGTGGCCAGGGTTCTGTAGTGACTGGGCTCGGTCGAGGCCAGTGTTCTGTAGTGACTGGAGGGCGTGGCCAGTGTTCTGTAGTGACTGGAGGGCGAGGCCAGGGTTCTGTAGTGACTGGGCGAGGGCGAGGCCAGGGTTCTGTAGTGACTGGGCGAGGGCGAGGTCAGTGTTCTGTAGTGACTGGAGGGCGTGGCCAGTGTTCTGTAGTGACTGGAGGGCGTGGCCAGGGTTCTGTAGTGACTGGAGGGCGTGGCCAGGGTTCTGTAGTGACTGGGCTCGGGCGAGGTCAGTGTTCTGTAGTGACTGGAGGGCGTGGCCAGGGTTCTGTAGTGACTGGGCTCGGGCGAGGTCAGTGTTCTGTAGTGACTGGAGGGCGTGGCCAGGGTTCTGTAGTGACTGGAGGGCGTGGCCAGGGTTCTGTAGTGACTGGGCGAGGGCGAGGCCAGGGTTCTGTAGTGACTGGGCGAGGGCGAGGTCAGTGTTCTGTAGTGACTGGGCTCGGGCGAGGCCAGTGTGCTCCGTACCGCCCCCAAACACACGCCATGTTTGGAATAAAGTTTCTTTGATGATAAAGTTTCGTTGATGTTCATGAAATTCAGTGGGATCATTGCTCTCATCATTCTGGACATAATACATTCTTTTGAAAATTTTTCACTGACAGGAGGTCAGCCATTTTGGATTTTCAAACACATATTTGAGGCCTTTTGGATGCACAAAAACACCCATGTTCGAACTAGTAAATATTTCGATTTGATATTGCAATTGGGCTTGGGCATGGGACGTCGGCTCTATAGCGCCCCCTAATCTCTTTTAGCACTTTTGAGGTACTAGGGAAATCTCATGAAACTTTGCACATGCATCAAAAGTGGCGAACATTGGTATCTGATATGGGTCTTGGGTGTGGGTCTGGCAAATTGGCTTGATAGTGCCCTCTAAAAAGTCAGAGCCCCCACCTTTATATTTGATGTAGATGTAACATGTAACAAGCCTCTTGGAGCCACATCCTAAGCCCAACAGGAAGTCAGACATTTTTAATGTACTGTGTAATTTATGCACAGCTTTTGCCATTTACAGGCATTTTTTACTTACAAAGTTTTACTCCTTTTACTTCAAATTTGGTCGGTGACATCTAAATACCTTTGTGATGCTAAATTGTGAAGCTTTTTAGTTTTCATGCAACACCTTTGACCCCTGTCAATTTGCATGTTTCGCCATGAATTGTCCAATCTGCCCCAAATGCCTGAACACATCTACGTGTCAATATTGAGTCATAGTCATAGCGCCACCTACTGACAAACATCATCCGATTTACATGAAATTTACATGGTGAGGTCTACACATGATATACAGCAACATGATGTATAATTAGTGGGTGTTCTCTAGCGCCACATAGTGGACACAGGAAGTGATATATAACTCCTTCCTGCAATGTCCGAAAATGCATATGCACGCTCAGCTGCGTGTCATCTAGAGTTTTGGCGTCAAGCCTATTTTTTCCACATGACGCACGCGGTTCTCAGCAGAAATAGACATTGAAAATGATCTGCTGATCACACTATAGTTCTAATGTCTGTATCTGTAGCATAGGCTGTCACAGACATGAAAAAAATATAAATATCTTTTTTTAAATTCCTGTATCCATTCTGTCTAAACTAAATATAAATGAAATTTATAATGAAACTAAATGAAACATTCTATTATTGATGGCATTATCAAAGGCCTCCTCCAGGTAGATAGATAGGGGCTGTCAGCAGCGTGGACGACACAGCGAGCTGCAGCAGTTCAGCCAGCTAGCCGTCACGCCTCAGGTAGACGGTGTGTCCCGGGTGTAAGAGCTCATTTAATGACTGTAATATGTTTTCCCAAACTTACTAAACCCTTTATTCATTGCAATGCTTACACCAAAACATATTTCTAATATCAGCTCATCAAGCAGGGTTTGCATGTGTCAATACATCACAAAACCATTCAAATAATAATTTTATAGCCTGATGGTATGATACTGATACAATATATTAACAAAGACAGTGAACTGTGTGTTCATGGTCCAACTCTCTCTCTCTCACAACTCTGCTCCTTCTGCAGAATCCCAAAGTTATGAAGGTTCAAAACCATGTTGCTCCACAATAACAACACTTAGACTGTGGCTCGCCCAGACCTTCACGAAGGTGCGAGGACCCGATCATCAAATTATAATTTATAATACAGAACTCTTATACAATCATAAACATTGTTTATAAGTCATAATAACTACTTGCAAATTAATCATTATAGTCCCAGTAATAATACACTGTAAACATACTCTTTCTGTTTTTAAAACATCTATAATGTATACATGATTTTCTTACACATTATTCATATAAAATTAAAAACAAAATTGAGACATTTCCTATACTTCAGTGTTTTGACAGCGTACCTGTCCTTGTCTCTTGACAAACTGTACAATATATCCTGCACCATCATTTAATTTAAATATAATAATAATAAACTTTATTTGTATAGCTATTCAAAACAATGTTACAAACTCCTTTATATACATAATAAAATAACACAGGTGATAGCAAACATATAATAGCACAGATAATAAAACATACACAATAATAAAATCAAGAGCAGCATATTACAGTTTATTGTGTGATTTATTTTCTTTAAAAAGAGCAAAAGGAATGGGGAAATGATTATGATAGTGTGACGTATTGTACAGTTAGACACGAAGAGATGTGTGTGACTTACATCATGTATTGACCAGTATTAAGTACACTGTCCTCAGTTTTTCCCATTTGCTCCGTTCAGCGGCTCCTGAGTGCAGTACAGAAGAATGCCACTAGGGGAGATCCTGGGAGTGTTGTCAAAGCCATCGACCAGTTCTGCAGATCTAAGGAATGGGCCATGAATGTGGGGGATGAGAAAGGTATGGATTTGTACCATGCGTATCAATATCTAAGAGAAAAGGATTATTTTACACAACAGTTTTTATGTTTTTACACCATATTTCCTTGTTTCTGTTTTTGTCTGTCTTAAAACAGGGGCCATCCTTGACTCAGTGGTGTGTGAGGTAAATCCTGCCACTGTACTGGAGCTGGGAACCTACTGTGGTTATTCCACGGTGCGCATAGCCAGTCTGCTGCCTCCCGGAGCCAGGCTGTTGACCCTTGAACTTAACCCAGACTACGCTGTCATCGCTCGTCAAGTCATTACCTGGGCAGGACTGGAGGATAAGGTCAGGGCAGATGTGGTCAGATGATCTGAGACAATAATGAATGTGGACTAAATGTTATGCGTATGTCTGTATACATTATGCTGTATAAACCTAGTATTGTGTATTTCAGGTCCAGTTGGTTGAGGGCGCCTCTGGGAATTGGATCCCAAAAATGAAGGAGCATTTTGGAGTGAAAACATTTGACTTGGTTTTCCTGGATCACTGGAAGGATCGCTACCTCACGGACACAAAATTGCTGGAGGCAAGGCTGATTATATTCATATAATTTTTGTTTAAACGTTGCACTTTCGACTCTTGTGTCAAATGCCTTGTATGACGCCAACGTTCCTGTTCTTCAGGAGTGCGGTCTCCTCAGGGAAGGCAGCGTACTGCTGGCAGACAACGTCATCTGCCCCGGAACTCCGGACTATCTGGAGTACGTTCGAGGCAGCGACCGCTATGAGAGCCACTACTTCAAATCTCACCTGGAGTACACCAAAGCAGAGGACGGCCTGGAGAAGTCTGTCTTCTTAGGGTAGTACAAATACAAACCAGAGCTCTTCCCTGATAGAGCCTTACAGTATCTGTCTGGTTGGCCTGCGTGAAGTCACGGCTAACAGGACAATCTGTATCGGTTAAACATCTGCTGTTTCTGTTGTTGTCCTTTTTTAGCATATTATGGAAAGTGTTGCTTTGAAAGTAAAAGATGTGTATTTGGAAAACGTATCACTTGTGTGTGTGTTTATTATTTTCCATCAATAAATGATGAAAGTCCCTTGTATAATATTCTCTAATATCCCCTGCATCCTCTCAGTAGATGCAGCTGTGGTGTTTCTAACCTGAGACAGTAGGTGGCAGTAGTGGACCTTAGACTGCAAGCTGCATGGTATCTCATTACTCTTTTTGTATCATGTTTTACACTAAATCTATTTTTTCTTCAAATACTTGGATGGGGATATAATATATGGATGGGTCATTGAGAAATTACCTTTTATTCCCTAATAACATCTTTGATGTCATAGATGTAATCCAGATTACATGTATGAATGTCCTGTATCAGTAGTTGCTTAGGCTTGGTGCTACGTTTGAATAACTGATCCTGGGCATGAAAAAACATAATATTTTTCCTTAAGCAAAGATTCAAAATCATAATAAATCATTTAAAGTGGAAATGTGGCTGTATTGTTTGGTGTTGAAATCTAGCCAGAGCTAGATATAAGACATATTCTACAACTGTGCTTACATTAACAGGTATGTGTGTGTGCAATAATGTCTGTGTGTGTGTGTGCAATAATGTCTGTGTGTGTGTGTGTGTGTCAGTATAAATCAAATCACTGCTCATCTAATCTCTCAAAGTGACAGAGTTCCAACATACAGGGGGGAGGGTTCTGTATTCCGTTCGTCTACCTAGGGCTTTCTTCACAGACGCCCACATGATAATCCCAATCTGTGACCATTAGTGCACTGAGGGAACGAGTGAGAAGAGGTTTCAACAGACAGAAAGAGGAAGAGCGAGAGGGAATGAGGAGGGGTCAGCGGAGAGAGAGAGAGGGGGGAGTGCCTCGGACAGAGAGATGCAAACAGGAAAAAGAACGAGAGAGAGAGAGAGCTTTTAAGGGATTTGCCAGTGATTTGTGTGTAATGTTCTGCTTGGTTCTTCCATGATGCTGGACCCCTAAAGCCTCCAAACTCAGTGTTTCCGTTTTGTTTTTAAATCAAAACTCTATTTTTTTATGCCACTGTATCTTTTTAAAGCATTCCAGTTACTTTGAGAAAGCACACAGCTGTCTGAGATGATAGAGGTAGATAACATCACATACTGGACGCTGATGGATAAAGGCCTGTTTGGGAGATCTCATGTGATGGATGAAATCAAGACCGCTCAATGAGAAATGGACAGGTAAAAACTTAATTCTTGTTTTTTTTTATCTGTAATACCCTTTAAAAGGGAAAAAATGCCAACTCTGCTATGGCCTGGTACTGTTTCTCAGATGCACATTTACATTTTACTGACTTAAGTAAGTTAAGAAATCTGTTCAAGTTGTCTGAACTAGACAATTTAACAACTACTTGTGTCAGGATGTGTAAATGTTAGACACAGTCAATCTATTTCTGATACGTTGCAAATAGAGTTTGATTTCATGCAAGAAAGCTTGGAAATATTGAAGTAAATATGTGAAACCATGAGCTTTTACACCAACTAACCCTAACCATCATATTTTATATTGGCACTTGACTTAATACTAATACTAATACTAATACTAATACTGCGTGGTTCCCAAAATAAATATTTCAGTATATTTAGGTTTATATTAACTTGATATTGATTTCTGTGGAATCCAACTCAGCTCTGCACAAATACTTGTGTAATTACTTTAAATTGCATAAATGACCCTTATACATTAAAGATAGAATTTATGACTTTCGGACCATAAAATCTCACAATTCAGTTCATGTTAGCTTTTGTACTATTAATATATATTTATCATGTTTTCTTCAGATTCTTTACTCTCAAATGAAGCTCCCAATATTAATGTAGTGTAATCCAGAGGAAAATATTCTTAAACCATAGCTTGTCTAAAATATATATTATATATATATATATATATATATATTTATCTAGTGCACCAAAATAGATTTTGGCTCTACATGTCTGTCTAAGAACTACTTAAATTCACAACAGGTGTGAGATATTCTCTCTACAAACAGTACATTTTGTTACGTGATCTGGAAATCATTTTAGATAATGTTAAAGGAATAGTGAGCTTGTAAAGTTCCATCTCAAACTTCTCCCAAACAATTAAAGTAAACAATGACGGGCTGAGATCCAAAAAGTGTAGAACATGACTCCAAACGATTTCACCATAAGACTATTTAGAACATGAACACACACCAACATGAACACACAACAACATGAACACACAACAACATGAACACACACCAACATGAACACACACCAACATGAACACACACCAACATGAACACACAACAACATGAACACACACCAACATGAACACACACCAACATGAACACACACCAACATGAACACACAACAACATGAACACACACCAACATGAACACACACCAACATGAACACACAACAACATGAACACACACCAACATGAACACACACGTAGCTGCAGATACTGGAACAAATATCAGTCTTTTGGACATATTTATG
>OMKK01029001.1:7121-18777 GCA_900302305.1 Polymixia japonica
CAGTCAAATTCACCCATCATTTATATTCAGGCCTGTATATATTCATTCATTCAAACCTTTATTTCAACTCGAAAAGACACTGAGGTTTCCCTCATTTGCAGTGACGTCGAGCTGAAAACCAGGAATATATTGTATACTGTATATATATTAAGAGCTATGTCAGGGATGTTTTTGCTTAGGCATATTGCAAAGATTAGATTGGTATAGTGTTTTAATAACACAGAGAGCCTTACATACACTTCCATCTCATCCCAACTACTTTAATGCCTCGTTCTGTTGTGCTAATCAACAAGCTGTGCACACAACTCCGCTGCCAGGATATCGATGAAGATTAAACACGTCACGTAACCATATTACCCCTATTTTAACTCCCCTACAACAGTTGTCTCTTGTGTCATTGATTAATTAATGTTGAGATTTCACTAATTGCTTTTAAGGCTCGACTAGGCATGTCTCAGATCTTTTATTCCCCCATGAGCCCAGGCTGAGATACTCAGGCTGGGCCCTCTCGATAACACCGAGGTCTATGCTTTAGATGAAAGGTGTTCAGGCTGTGTGTGCAGGGATGTGAGGGCCCCTTTAGCTTTGGACCACCCTGCATACCAAGCTTAGGCTTGCAAAATGATCAATTTTTCAAACCTCTTATGACGAATTCAAACTTCGCAGGCAGCACTTTTGTTACAGAACATTAATTGCTGTAAGAAAAACTCTTCTTGAGGATGAAATGTTATTAGTGTGATCGAATTACATGCGGTGTTTTAATTTTTCTTGAAATCCTTTATTTTAGAATGTATTTCCACAGTCCTACCAGCAAAGGGCACTACCCTTGAGCAAGCCTTCAACATCAATATCCACATTTGTCCACTAGAGGTCATGTTTAAATCCATATATATACCATGTATGGATATATATACTATACAACAGCAGCCAAGTCCAAACAGAGCTAGACGTGTCGGTTCTTTTATGTCCTCATCACTCCGTTCCCGGTTGCTGCCCCAACTTGGCCCGAGTCTCTCCAAGCCTCTAGAAAATCTTTGGTGAATAATGAACAGAAATAAAAGTGAAAAAGAAATGACAGAAGGGGGTAAAAACTACGCCGGAAGGGAAGCAGGTTCATTTGAATTGAAGATTATAGGCTGACCAAAGACTGAGTGGGCAAGATAGAGAAATGCAATTGCAAGTCAGAAAGACTAACTCTACATGCAAGCAGCCATGCATACACACACACACACACACGTGTGCGCATAATGACTGTTTCTCTCGCTAATCGTTGCCTAAAATACATTCTCATCTCGACATCCCCTCCCTTTTGATCTGAGATGAAAAAGGTCTTCACGTTCCTCGAGGGCCTCAGTAGATTCTCATAAACCATCCAGTGGCCCAGTAATGGAATAATTCCTATAAGTCCTGTTAAGAGAACATTGAGTGAATGTTACAAAAAACATGATAGATCCCAGAAGTGAACAAGCCCTGCATTTTTGCTTGCGTACCTTGCCGTACTGTCGGCGTCTGTCTGCGTTCCTGTTCTTACACCTTAAAGTCCCACTCCAGTCATTTTTTTTCTTCCTGGTTTTCTAGAAACAAATAGTTGCCCGACGGAAGCAAAGCGCGGTGACGTGATTTGTTTGAACCAGAGGGTTTTAATTCGACGTGGGCGGTGACTTCACAGCTGTCTGTCTAGGCTAGTCACACAGTCAACATTGCACGTCACGTCACGCGGGGAAACGTTTTAGTCACGAGAGAGCTTGAATTTTCAGCCCCAAATATGGATATTTTTGTGCTAGACCGATCGCGGGAAGCCGTTGTGCAGCACCAGGATTCATACAGCAACTCAAAAACGTCAAAAAAAACAATCATGTAGGCCTTTTAGACACATCCTCTTATCTGTCCCTTTTGCAGGTGACTTAATTCAAAATAGTCCTTGGCCAACTTGACAGGAGACAGAAGCTGTCATTAAAAACACACCACATCTGCAGAGGGGGCTGGGGACGAATGTTAAGTGTTGTGTGCTCTAGTACTTGATGTGACAAGGGCATTTCAACACCTGACAACAAAACGACTTTACCTTAAATTGAGATGCGGCATTAGAGGCCATGCTGTGAGCCCTGCCTCCAAATGTTCTTCAATAAAGTTTAAAAAAAAATCTTTTTTTCATTTATGTAACCAGACAGATGAATTGAACCTGTTTTTAACTACCCCAAAGAGCCTGACGTAAATTAAAACGCCAATGAATTAATAGAGGGAGTATGGACTGACCCGCAGAAGCATCGATCGAGTCTTGCTAGTGTTCTATCACGGGTTTCAACGGCTCTTTATCAATGTATTCAATGTAGTCAGTGTATTCACATTCATCCCTCGGCTAGGGTTCTAGGGCTTTCTCCTCGTTTGAACTGCCGGTGACCAAAGTTGGTTGTTCAAATCCGTTTTATTGTATTGTAACTGACCGACCCCCCTGGTTCTAAGGCTTGTTTTATGTCTGAATTCAGTGATTTGTTTTTTATCTATCATTAGGTTGGACAGAGTTACTACTACTTTCTTGTAGCTTTGCTGCTGGTTCTCTTAATGTCACTGAGTCTTTTTTACTTTATTCAATACGTGTCTGGCCCCACACACATTAGGGGTCATACCTTGGACCTTGTTTTTACGCTTGGTTTAAAATATTGATTCTATTTGCTCTGAGGAGCTGTATGTTACTGACCATGAATGTGTTTTGTTCAAGCTGTCATTTAATCTCTGCCCAGTAAACACGTAAATTGCTCTTGCATCTTAAATCTTAAAGTTTTCTGTAGTTTCTGACCCAAGCGCAGTGTTGTCTTCTCACGTTGACGTTGCTTGTCTGGTCCACTCCTTTGATACACATTGCTCCGCCGTTTTAGACAAAGATTAAAATGAGACTTGTTCCCTCCGTCAATTCATCCCCCTGGTTAAATGACACAATCAGTTGTTTCCGGTGTAAATGTCAGAGGGTAGATGGACTGGAAATCCACCAAGCTCCATGTTCGCCGTCTCTATTACAAAGACAGTTTCACTTATTTTAGTAACATGGTTAAGGATGCGAGGGCTTCTTTGCTAACCTAATTTCCTCCAGCAAACGCAACCCTAAAGTCCTGTTTGACATCATCAACAACATAGTTACTCCTGCACCTCCTGATGTACCTATCTTTTCAAATAAGGATTGCAGTAACTTGCTCTCTTTCTTTGTGGATAAGATTAGAGATGTCAGGGCTAGCATCATCCCCTCTTCCACTCCACTTTCCATGTCTCTAACTTGGCCGTCAATTTTGGACCGCTTCTCTTCTAATTCCCTGCAAGACCTCGTCGATCAGGTGGGCAGTATGAAACCTTCCTCAAGCCCTGTAGATACTTTACCAACTTCCATGCTTAAAAACACACTTGCGTCTGTTGGTCCATGACTGGTGTCTATTAATAGTTCTCTGCAATCTGGTTGTGTCCCATCTTATTTTAAACATGCAGTTGTCAGCCTCTTCTGAAAAAAACTAGTTGCCAAGTTGTTGCCAAACAGCTCACTGCTGTCTTGGCTGCACACAACTTTTTAGATAAATTTCAATCTGGTTTCCGTCAGAAACATTCCACTGAAACGGCTTTTCTCAGAGTCTCCGATGACATAATGATGTCTTCTGATGTGAGTGAATGCGCTGTTTTGGTGCTGCTGGATCTTAGCGCAGCTTTTGATACTGTAGATCACAGCATCGACTGAGAGGCTTAGGCAGAGGGTGGGTGTCTCTGGGAGAACCCTGGACTGGATACCATCCTATCTCTCGGATAGGAGTTTTTCTGTGTCACTTTGTGCCTACATGTCTGAAACTGCTGCTCTTTCCTGTGGTGTGCCTCAGGGTTCTGTCTTGGGTCCTATTATTTGCTTTGTATATGCTTCCCTTAGGTCATATTATTAGCAAATTTAAAGGTATCTCATATCACTGTTATGCTGATGATATTCAGCTGTATGTGTCTTTTAAGCCTGATAAGACTGACTGTCTGTTTTGCACAATTGTCTGATTGCCATTAAGGACTGGATGGCTAACAACTTTTTACAGTTAAACACAGATAAGACTGAGGTCTTTATCATTGCTTCAGATAGTATAGCTTCCAAGGTTGCTCAGTGTACTGGGTCCCTTTCTTCAGCTGTACAGTCTAATCTTAGAAATCTCTGTGTTATATTTGATCAGGCTAATCCGATCAACATATTAAATCGTTGACACGTACATGTTTCTTCCATTTAAGAAACACTGCCAAACTCAAGTCTGTTGTATCACAACCTGAGCTAGAGATGATCACTCATACTTTTATATCATCCCGGCTAGACTGCTGCAATTCCTTTTTCACTCAGTAAGTTTTCCCTGGACGGTCTACAAATGGCCCAGAACGCTGCTGCAAGGCTGTTGACCAGGTCCAGCGGGACGACTCACATCACACCCATCTTATCTTCTTTACATTGGCTTCCCCATCAAGTTTAGGATTCATTTTAAGGTTCTTGTTTTTACATATAGAGCCCTGCATGGTCAGGCACCTGTTTACATCTGTGACCTGCTCCATCCTTATATCACCAGTAGGTCACGTAGGTCTTCTGACCAGGGCTTACTGGTTGTTCCTCGCTCTCGACTGAAAACAAAAGGTGATCGTGGAACGCTCTTCCTATAGACATACGATCTGCTGTCTCTGTTGACGCCTATAAAAAACAGTTGACCGTTGGCCTTTGTGTCACCCTGTCTAGTGATTGTAATTGTTGTTGCTTATTCCTGAATTTCCCTCAGGGGATTAATAAAGGTTTATTTTATCATCTTATGTTTTATTGTTTGTTTCTTGGTATTTTTATGGTTTCATTTTTCTTGTATTGTTTGTTTCAAGCTGTTCTTATTGTTTTTATGGTGCTATTTTAACAATTTTATTCTTGTGAAGCACTTTGTGACCTTGCTCTGTGAAATGTGCTATACTAAATAAACTTTACTTACATACTTAGGTTCTTATATTCCAAATTCCTGCTATGTTAGTCTGTGAGGCGACTATGTCTAAATGTATTTACATAACACAAATTGGCAAACATTTATGAAATCCTGCACTTTTTTAGATGGATCAAATAGAGTATTCAAAAAGAACCGATCATTAGTGTGTTCACACTGGTAAAGTCTATACAGATGCAAGCTATTTTAGAATTGCCAATTCAATCTGTAAAGCTTGCCATACACTTGTTTTTAATTTATAACAAAATGTGGTTTGATAAAAATGAAGAAGGTAAAGTGCAAATATGAAAGAAACATATTAATTGAAAAAGCATTATATATATATATATATGTATTATACATTATTATACATATAATAACTTGGTCTTATTGGGCTACCAAATTACTTTTCCCTGTAATGTCTAGTGATATTGGCTATAACAGGCTGGCTATCTATCGAACAGACCTTTTACTGTTCAATTTGTTCAATATTATTTGGCAAAGATACACTAGAGCAGATAGAAATACATTTGCTGTTGTTATTTTTTATGGGTTAGAATTACACACTTGTAGGCTTTATGTGCCACAATGTCACATAGATTACAGCTTACCCCACAGCAAAGTAACAATACAGTATAGATGCTCCCACATTCATTACATAAATATGGTGAGAATTGAAAATAAATTACATATTGGAAATCTTTAAGGTTGGTCTTAGTCATGTTTTTATTGTTTAGTATGCGCCTCTTGTTTAGTATAAGGTTTTTAATAATTTATTGACTTTTTCAGAGCAAAGGTCAACAATATTTGCTCCCTGATCTCCAGCTCTGACCTCTCTGCCTCCTCCTAACTTTGACTCTCTGTCTGGAAGCTCCCAGCCTCTCCTTGGTTCGTCTGTCGTCACACAGAGAGATGCTGAGGAAATCATCAGTGAGATGAAATCCTCCACATGTCCTCTGGACCCCGTACCCACTGCTCTGTTTAAAACATGCATCCCTGCTCTCAGCTCCTTGATCACCCTGGTTATAAATCAATCCCTCCAAAATGACTGTGTTCCACCTGCTCTCAAAACTGCTGTCATCCACCCTCTTCTTCAAAAACCCACCCTGGACCCAGATGCTTTAGCCAACTGCAGGCCCATGTCAAACCTTCCCTTTCTGTCCAAGGTGCCAGAAAAGGTAGCCGCTGCCCAGCTTCAAGACCATCTCCACATTAAACCACCCATAGCGCCGAGACAGCACTGGTTATGGTCTTGAATGATCTGCTGATAGCAGCTTATGCAGACTCCTCCTCCTCTTGATTCTCCTCGACCTGAATGCAGCGTTTGACACCACAGACAGAAATGTTCTCCTCGAGTGCCTCCACAGCACCATCGGACTCTCTGGTACTGCCCTGGACTAGTTTCATTCCTACCTCACAGCGCTACTGGGGTTGCACTATTCATCACTCTTAGTCAGTTTTTGGTCCAAAATTCTGCCATCACACTCTACATTTGTTACCCATTGAGTGCAGAGTTGCACTTAATCATGTATAAGGCAGTTCATGGGCTTCAGAGCTTATGTGTCCCCTTTCCACAGTAAGATCTCTCAGGTCTTGTGACCAAGGCCTTCTGGTTGTTCTGAAAACCAGGCTGAAATCTAAGATCGCACTTTCGCTGTCGTTGCAATAGTTTTCCCACTCTTTGCAATGGTCTCCCCTTAGATATTAAAAATGCAGAGTCAGTTGCTGGTTTTAAGGAGGTTTTAAAAACTCACTTGTATCATAAGCACTTTATTTTGTAATATATGTTTCTCTTCTGTGCTGTTTTAATATTTTATTTTTTTATGATTTTTGTTTTAACTTCTTATCTGTTTCATTTATTTCCATGTTTTACATCTCTGGTGATTGTACAGCACCTTGTTTTGAAAGGTGCTTTATAAATAAATTGAATTCCTTACTTTTTACTTACCTTTGTGGTAGGACTGAATTTGTGTCTGTGGAGGGTCAGAGGTGCCACACCCACCTTGTCAACTACGGTGTCCCACAAGAGTCAGTCCTAGGCCTCAACCTGTTCACACTCCCCCATGGCTATGTCATCAAATGGCATGGGATGTGTTTCCACTGCTATGCTGATGACACCCAACTATATATACAGACTGCCCCAAACACCTGCTGCTATAACACGTCTCAACACCCGCGTTGAGGAGATAAAGGCATGGATGAAGCACAGCTTCCTCCAGCTGAACAGTAGCAAAAGAGAGGCTCTTTCAGTTTTCAGAGACTCTAAACCTGTTTATTCAGGAAGGCCTCATCTTCTCTTTTGAACTCTTTTGAACTGCTGATGTTTGTTATGCTTGATGTGTTTGTTTTATCTGCTTTTGCATTTTGCAACATTGATGAAGTGTGTTATAAATAAAATGCATTATTATTGTTTTTCCTTTACTCTTTAGTAAAACACAACATAAATGTACAATCAAAATGACAATTTCAATATATTTCATAGCCCCTGAAAAAATAAGACTACAGCCAGATCTTAAACTTCTGCTGTTTCTGTCTGGTATGGCTGGCACCGTCTGGTTCTACCAAAATAATTAGTACTGTCTGGTTCTACTAGAACAAGTAGGGCCGGTGGAGGTTCTCTTGTCACACATCTCAAAATCAAAATATACTTTAGGCTGCAATCTTGTTAACCTTAAATTGATTTTAAGGGTATATGTTCAAAATGGGGCTTTTTTGTGTCTCCATTCACAGTATTCTCCGTTGATTTATTTTAACTTTAGTCAGTAGCCAGACTACTTCAAAGGCAGCAGTGGGTCTCTTGGGCATTAACTGCAGCCAGGCCATAAAAAGTTAATCATAGCAGAGTACAATTACTGCTGCATCATTGGGATAACAAGATAAAATACACAACTCGTGTTGCAAATTATTGATTGCAATGAATAATCTTGAATTGAGTTGAATTTCACAAACTCTTAATATTACTTGCAAAGCTAGCGCGTAGGTGAGCAAAAAAAGTTTTTCTTTCTGACATTTGAATTTGACGTTAGGTGTGTTCCACACATCTCAATAATGTTTTTAGGTATAGCTTGGACAGAATACTCAATCAGTATAGAACAGGCTGTTCACATATGGTTGGCAGTTGCATCCACTTCCTTGTGTTTTAAAGAAAGATGAAGCATAATTTGTCTTTTATTTAATTAATTTATTTTTTACATGAAAGAAATATGTGAAAGTGTACCCTTTCACAACATTTTGTTGTTTTGTAACATTATTACGGAGGTCAAGGAAACTCATAGTGGAAAATCTCATTGAAAAGTGCATCCTTTTCATGTAGTTTCTTGATGGAGGGCAGCTGACAGCCAGTAACCTACTTGGCAGTGCTGACAACATGCTGTAGAGTGTCCTTGAAACGGAAGGAGACAGAGCTATACTACACTATAATGGAGGATGTGCGGATGCTTTCAGTTATTGATTTATAAAAGTGGACTGGGATTGGTTGTGAAATGTTGAGCTTTCTCAGTTGCTGTGAAAAGAACATTCTCAACTGTGAGAATTCTCCTTCTTAAGCATAAGATATTCTTTCCAGATGTAAGGATGCTGGCATGTGCGATCCCTAGGCACTTGAATAACTAAGCCGGGTTAACAATTAAGCCGATTATCCCCAGGGCTAGATGAGCAGGTGGCTTCCTTCAGGGGTCGAACCTTATCTCGACACTCTCGAGACTGTTCAGCAAGTCATTAGTGGCACAAAATGATGTGACGAGGGCCACCTTCCTGCCCAATTCATTGGTGATGAGTCCAGCCACAGTGGCGCCATCTGCAAACCTGATCAGTTTGACCGATGGGCAGATGGAGATACAATCATTGGTGTGCAGCGGACAGAGGAGGAGAACGTACAGTTCACTGTGGTGCATCTGTGCTCTCTCACAGGGGGTCTGACAGGTAAAGTCAAGCTGCACACATTGCCCTGTATATCTGTCATGAAGTTTGACATCCCCCAGCAGATTGAGTGGGCGATCTTATGTTGGGAGAGGTTTCCATGGAGCAGTTGTGATGTAACGATGTTGAACGCGGAGAAGAAGTCAAAAAGCAGGAGCCTGGTGTAGGAGCCACAGTGACAGAAACACGATGATAAAAAAAAAAAACACGAAGAAGAGATGCAATCAATAATCTGTGCAGATTAGATTAAAAGAAAAACAAGGGGCATATAAAAGTATCTCACTTTCTAACAACCAAAATAAAAAATAAATAAATAAATAAATAAATAAATAAAAATCAAGATGATAAGCCAAGACAAAGCCGCCTTGGATATGAAAAACCATAAGCCATAAAAAAAACAGCATGGTGGAAAATAATCAGTTAACAATAAGCTCCATTCATCCATCCAAAATTACAAGTGAAATGAAAATTCAAGTACATTAATGGAAATTAGTAGCCTTAACGAGGTATGTGGGAGGGTGTGTGTGTGTGTGTGAGAGAGAGAGAGAGAGAGAGAGAGAGAGAGAGAGAGAGCAAGAGAAAGACTGAATGTGGGTGTTAGCATGTGCGTGGAGAAACGTCTATTGCTTTTTTTACTGGGACAATACTTCAGGAAGTTTAGTCCATCAGACGAAGTCCATATTTGAAAACTGGCTATAGATGGCAATTGAATTTGCATGGACAATGTGAATGTGATTATGCTACAGTCAAGATCTTCTGGATGTTATGGAGAGCTGACAGAGAATCAAGTGTAGTCCAAAATCTAGGAAGGTGCAGGATGATAGTCTGTTTTTTAAATTTTTTTTAACTTAATTAGTAATTTAATTTAATTGAAACGTCGCCATGTTTGCATTCTGCGCTCTCCCTTTTGTTCATTCCTAAAGTCCTTCCGCCTACATCAGGTTCGCATCACGAGATTCAGGATGTGGTCGTGACTCGGTCTTTAACCGCTGTGACGAGACAGAGGACCACAATGTGCCCGGGGCGTAATAACTTCACGTGTGCGCCACCGCTACGTGCTCCTATTCCTGGAGAACATTCAGGCCTTGAGGCCTGGGCCTCAATGCGATAGCCTGAGCATTTTCCCTTAAGAAATCAACCTTCCCTCATCGTTGCTTATAACACAACGCAGGACTCGTCGCTGTTGCGTTCGTTCGCTTCATATAAACGTTAGCAATATGTGCCTCGTATCTTTTGAGGTGAACTACTTCCGCGGGGAGCTGTGAGCTTTGGTGTTTGACTTTTTCTTTGGTGGCGCATTGATTTCCCATGCGACAGCCGTACGAGAATGTTCCCTTCGACGACGTATGATTTCCTCTCGAGCGCAGTTAACATACAGCGTTCAGCCGTCAAAATAAATAATGCCTGCTCGAGAAGGAGGCACCGCAACGGAACAATGTCAGAGACCCACAACAATACTGATAACAACTTGTTAAATTCAATAATCTTGATCGACGGGATTACCCGAAGAACACAGTGAAAACCAAGGAGCTAGGAGGTCGAATCAGGCTGAATCACGAAGGAAAGGAGAGCGTGACATTTAAGTGACAAACCAGGGTTCAGGACACGTTTCTGAACAAGAAGAAATATGTCCCGTGGAGAGCCAGAAGAACGCTGTTAAAAAAAAAAAAAAAAAAAAAGCTCATCTAAGAATTTTCTCATCTCATAAAGCGTCCATAAAAAAAGCAACAGACCACCCCCGTCAACCCACTATATTCGGTTGTTGCATTTGACGGCGCAGGCTTTAGCTGAACGCCTTGCAAATAGTTTCAAAGAAGACGAGTGGGCGGGTGGGTATAGCTGGAACGGAAAAGTTTTTATACAACGACTGCCAGTAACATAGAAAACCACAATTTCTTGTCACTGTGTATGGTTCTGGTCCTAGTTCTAACTGTCCTTTTCACGGTGAGTGCTTACAGGTTTTATGGTAAAATGTAAAAAAAGAAAGAAGTAAGAACCTGTTTCGAATGTGAGAAGACCTTGCTTTTTTTTTCCTCCTGGTGATTTATGCGCTTCACTGGGTTCCTCATTTCTAAAGGTAATGGCTTGACGTAGATTTGCTTGTCCCGAGCCTGCAGCCTCCACAACAGTTCTACTTGCCCTATGCCATCCCGGTGTCAAAGTACCGATGCTTTTTCAGAAGTCCATTTCCATCCGTTCGCTTGGGTAGGCGCCAAACGTCTCGCAGGGAAAAGAGATACGTAACCGTTGTCCTCCGAGTGAAAAGACTTTCTTCGGGGTTAAGGCCGACGTGTTCCACTTAAGTCCATCATCATTCCACGCGTGCCTGCGCGGGTTGTCACATGCGCGCGTATATGGGGGGTGCGGACCGGTGTCTAGCGTGCCAGTTGTGGGGTCAAGTGCCCATACAGTATGGTTTACAGGTAACTGCAAAAATGGAGGAAACACAGACACACAAGCGTCTCGATAGGACTTGACGTTCCACTTGGTGTGTTGATTATAGTGTAGTGATGTGTCGTTCGCGAACGAGCCGGCTCTAAGAGCCGATTCTTTGTAGTGAACGAGAAGAGCCGACTCCCGTCGGGGAGAGCCGAATCTTCAGCCGCTCCTGCTCAGCTCTGCTGAGAATCCATCACATGCGAGGACAGACTAGGATCATACCATTATGTGAAAGAAGGAATTTAAAGGTTTCATTTAAACGTTTGATAAAAATGTTACACAATAGTAACTGTATTTTTTTGTAACGAAAAAAAAGCATAAAAATAAGGCTTTTTATGAAA
>OMKK01029040.1:0-10484 GCA_900302305.1 Polymixia japonica
AGAGAGAGAGAGAGAGAGACTACATTCATCATGGCTAGAAGACCTACCTGCGTTTCCTCTGTACGCTCCAACATTCAGCTTGAACGCCTCCTTCTCCTTTCCCAGTCTGAAGTCGCTGTACTCTGCGAACGCAGCGCCCCCCTCATGGTCCCACAGGTCCACCCTCAGGGTCCACTTCTTGGTCTGGTTCTTGGTCAGAGAGAAGACCCTTTTCAGACCGAGCCAGTGATCCTCTGTTCAGGGACGGTGAAGGACAGAGAAAGGATGTATTTGGTTTTAATGATACTTTCACGGCATTGTGCGGCTTGGTTGAGGGTTGATTGAGCCCATCGGGGGCAACGAAGACACTCCTTTATATCACCGTCACAGTTACCCTGGGTGTTGGATTAAACCTTGAACTGAGCCAGAGGACTGGAAGACGCACTATTGAGCTACAAGAATGTTATTTATGATTTTGTTTTGGACAGAGACAATTGTCCTGGGTTCCTTTGTATATTTATGTGTATATTTAAACTGTGGCTTGTTCCAGTCCTCTCAACAGCAGCACCCGTCCAGTTAAATATGACACTAAACTGTTACAGTGAGTTATTGAATGTATACACCGATTCTGTCAACCTGACTGTCAATAAACTTCACGATATCAGACGGTTGCACTTTTCATCGACTATCCATTGTTCAATGGTGAATCCTGAAGTAAGTCTCTAAAAGGCAAATTTTCTGTGGCAAATTGAATTCCACCAGCCTGGCAAGAAAATAAATCTCATCCTCTGCAGACGACCACATTTTACAATTCTGCCAGGCTTGACTACTGACATGCAGATAGCTCTGACACCATCTCCAGGCTGGGTAAACATTAGTCAAAAACACTTTTACTTACTCTTCTGGTTCCCAAAGCCGGTTTTATATGCTGCCCACTTCTTTTTGAATGAAACGGCTCCCCCGGTGCGTCTCTGAAACACTGTCCAGCCTCCGTCTGGAAGCATCTCACAATAAACCTGTGTACAGAGCCCGGTAATTAGTAGCTGGTGTTTAAAAAAAAAAGAAAAAAAGACATTGCAGAGCATAAACATTTTTCACACCAATTTCTAAAAAGATGTGTAGCTGGCTCCCTCTGCTGGGCTCTGGAATGATTGCATTGCATGCATCGTTAATAGAAGTGTAGATCAGTGTAGATCCAGTCATGTGTATTTGAGTCCCAGGGCCGCGTTCAGTTCAGTTAAACACGGTGACCAACCGAGGGCTGTTCAGTTCTGAATGACACGAGTGGACGGTGGATTTTCACCAACACAACATCCCTTCACTTCCGCCCTCGCTCACCGAGTCAAAGTTCACTTTCAACGACGTCGCAGATGCATCAGACGAGGACTCATGTCAAACTGAACCACGTATTCATAAACAAAAATTTGCTAAGACCTCTCCAAACTTTAACGCTCACATAATTGAGTTTAATATGTATATAGATACATTAGACCTCATGACAAACAAAAAGAGTGAGTGTACATTATCATTTTATAGAGAGATATTTTATATTGAATAAGAAGTTGAATTTTAATGAGTATTGTTTTATTTTATATTTATGTCAATTTTTTTATTTATATTTTCGTTGGTTTAGTTTGTCATTTGTATAAACCTACACGTTTTCCACTGGAATTTTTGAATTCAATTGCAATGATGTAATAGCTGAATGTCTGTAATGTTATTTTGTTCAATAAAAGATGAAAAAAAACAAAAAAACTCTTATATTCGTCCAGTCACTTCTCTCGTTTAACCAGAAACAACGATTGAAACTGTGATGCCATTAACGTGATATCTGAAACTACTCCATTGACAATGAATGGGATAGTAGTTTTGTTGATTCACATAATGTTTAATTTTTTTTACCCAAATGATCTTCATTCTAGAATAGCATTAAGTTCTAGATCCAGAAACCCCCTGGATGATACCAGTGGCCAGTAGAGGGCGCCACAGCGACACCCATAGTAGACATGCATTGAAAAAAGTTTTGTAAAACTTGTTTAAAATGTTTTTAAAATATACTCCAATTATATAGCGCTAGGCAATGTGTTGTTTTATATAATTATCAATTCCTATGTTTTATATAAATGTCAAAACCTTCACTCACAAATAGCGCAAAACTAAAATAAATTCTAACACACACGTACACGTCATTTTCATCCCGACAAAATAACTTTTAAAGTGTTGTTTGTCATATGATCCTTGATTGCTTTTGTTATATTTTTGACAGGGATGCACTGCAGAAGAATTTAAATATGACAAAAACTGCAATCTAAATATGCCTATTCAGACATAAGGTATGTAGCGTCTTATAGACGACTTCAGCAGTTTCACTGTCTATATCTTGTGATAGCCTTTTATCCTCCCACAAGTACTGGGCAGGCTGAAATGATTCTGCAACAATATCCGTGGGTAGAGAGACAACAAATGAGTGTTTTCTATTACTAATAGGACTAGTGACATATCTGATGCAATGACTGCAAAATAGCAAGTCACAAAAGAGAACTTAAATGTAATATTAAGGCAATGCATCTCTTTTCAGGGAAAAGCCCAACAGCAAAGTAGGACAGAAGCCTGCTTTCAAAGACCAACACTTTTAGAGTTAGCATCACTGTGGTCTTCTACTCACACTAGAGAACAAAAAATACCCTTTAAAAACTGCTCTGAAAACACTATTTAAATGCTGCTCTTGTCAAACTAATTCCAATGTTACTTGGATAGTCTTCGATGGTCTGGTAGTGTAATAATAAATATGCATACAGGTGGCAAACCCATCCGTGCGTTAAAAGTGATCAGGCCAAGTGATGCTTGAGTACCAGTGAAAATCCTGTGCAAGTTATTGGAGAGACTGTTTTTATGCAGAAATGAAGGGAGCTGTAGTCTACAGGAGATGAAATGAGAGCACATATCACTGTCTCACATGTACTGAACAAATGGCTTCATTTTGAAGATAGTTCTTACCAAGAAAAACAGGCCTGTACAAACATGAACATCAAAGCTAAGGACAGTATTAAAAATGACTCCTTAGTGTCAAGTTCATTTTGAAGCAGATTTATGGTATTAAAGGGGCCATATAGTACTATTTCAGATTTGTCCTCATAAAGTTGTAAAAAAAAAACATCAAACACTTTATTCCAGAAAGTGGTTATTTAGAGGCCAGGATGTCTGAGTGGTTGTTTAGAGGCCAGGATGTCTGAGTGGTTGTTTAGAGGCCAGGATGTCTGAGTGGTTGTTTAGAGGCCAGGATGTCTGAGTGGTTGTTTAGAGGCCAGGATGTCTGAGTGGTTGTTTAGAGGCCAGGATGTCTGAGTGGTTGTTTAGAGGCCAGGATGTCTGAGTGGTTGTTTAGAGGCCATGATGTCTGAGTGGTTATTTAGAGGCCAGGATGTCTGAGTGGTTGTTTAGAGGCCAGGATGTCTGAGTGGTTGTTTAGAGGCCAGGATGTCTGAACTGATGAACTCCAGGTATAGCTGCCTACTGTCAGCATAGTAGTGGCCAAGCATGTCAATATAAAAGAAGATGGGACCTTGAACCTTGTGGTACCCCACAGTTAATCTACTGAGGATGATGATGAGTTTCTAATCTGAAGGTTCTTCGCACCCTTCAGAAAGACTCACTACTAATTAACTAAGTAGACAGTAGTGGACAGGAGATGACTAAAGCTTAAATAACAAACCAGGCAGAGTCCCTGGTGAGAAAGGCTCTGATTCACTGAATTTGTTTACACTGTAAACCTGTAGAATCAGGTTGTAGGTGCTGCTACGTGGGCCTCACACATCTGGTTGTCTATAACCACACTAAGCTGGTCTGGAGTCAGCGTGGTTTTGTGGATCAGAGGATGAGTAGAAGTTACTTCACAGCCCGTCTCCCATATCTTAACTTACTTGCTCTAATATGCTCCTGACGCTCCATCGTCCTACATAGCACTGCTCTATCGTAACCATCATCCATGTAGGATCTCCTCACACCGCCTCAATGCCAAGGACACAAAAAGATTATTCAGTCCACATTCTGGTAAGGAGGCTAAAGTTCAAAACGTAATAAAAAAAATTAATGTTTTATCCTGGAAACAGCGAGTTGTGACTCAAAAAGGGAATTTGATCAATCTATTGTTTTGAAAGGCAGGAGAATGAAACATAAACCCTAAATGAGAACGTATTTTATAGATTTAGAGAAACAATAAAACATTATTATATTTCTAAGTTCAATTGGATGATTTGTTGTATTATTTTGTACTGTACATTTATATAAATAGTTCATCCAATGTATTATATAAGTATTGTTTATGTTATCTCATTGGATGTTAGAATCATGAAAAGAAAGATTTGCTAAAAGGAAATATCTGTATAGTTACAGTATACCTGAGTGGTTTATATATATATACACCTGGTCTCAAGGCATATAGAAATATAATGTCAGCTTTCACTGTGGTCTCTATTATCCTCTGATCTGCAGCAGAGGATCCCATCTCTTCATTTACCCTGTGTGGCCTGGTAAGGAGTTTTAATAAATTCCTTTTTTTCATCCATCCCTTGGCTGTTTGCTTCACATGTTAGCAGATAATATCCCTAAAATGTCTTGGTATCCAAAGATTCCTCCTTATTCTGACCCCTGACCCTGCTGAAAAGCCTGTCTAAGAAGGTAATACGTTTTTTGGGTGATGGGCTGTGTTGCCTCTGCATCACACATCTAAAAGTTATACTTTTGTTTTTACCAGATAATAAGTCATTTTCCCTCATGGTTTGCTTATCTTCTTGCATAGTGAAGACGGGAGTGGGTGTTTTGTGAGAAGTGGCTGCCGTTATGCCCCACCTCCCAGAGTTATCAACACTAAACCACCCTACAGTTCTGTTGGCGTCTTGTTAGATTCTCTGATGAACTTCCTTCGTCCTTCTTCCATCTCAGAGGAATGCTATAATATAGGCATGGTCCTGGTGGTGTCATAGTTCCTTTACTTCTTGACTTATGGTCTTCAATGTGTCCAGGGTGAATTTTAGATCTTTGAAATCTTTTTATGTCCTCTCCTTATCTGAACTTTTGACAATAAGAATATGTCCACCCTTGTCTCTGCACAATGACATTCACACAAATCCTGGTTTTAATGTTTCTAATAAGAATCACAGAAATGTCTTTGTAATGTGGTTGTTAAATCCCAAAGCCCAGTTATAGGGAGTCTGCATGCTAATGCAACCAAGCTGGTACAGTTTACACTTTTTAATATAGTGTCAGAAATGACTGTATTTACTGTAAAATAATTGTGACAATATTCAATAAAAGTATATGGGAGCAGTGTAACATTCCTAGTGTCACGTTTGAATAGCATTTAATTGCAATTTATGAGGTTTCAAAGAAAAATAAATAGTTATCTTTTTCTCATGACAGAGGGTGCAGTTTTCACTATTTTGTACCCAACTTCTTCATTGACATCCATTAAGGTCATTAAGGTCATGAGCTGTTTCCACCCACGTCCTCATGTCAGCTTCTTTAGCTAGTTATTGTTGTATTCCAACTAAGAATTTTCTCATGTAGCTCCTTTTGGTCCCTACACAAGCTTCATAAGACTTAGACCAATCTAGATGTCTGTTATGCCTCATAATATTATGCGAAAGTAGAAAGACCAAAGAACCGTTTTACATTTCATTTGCGTCCATTCCTATTCGCTTTAAAGAAAATAGTGTGCATTCACTGAAATGCTGACATTCTTTCCCACCTCCTCTGAGACATACATCCTATTCCTCACCTGTACGTCTGATACACACCTGGATGCATCCAAATGATCATTAAACATATATTGTCAGATTAAAATGGTGATAACAAAAGGTTATTACTACTAGAGGAAAGTTAACTATTGAACTGTTCCCTCACATTATACTAAGCTTGTTGCAGTCTAGCAAATAAAGTTAATATCTTGTTGAGAAAAACTCCTCAGCTGGACCAGATGTCTTCAGGTTCTTCTCCACATATAATACAACTTCAACGAAATAATTCAGACAAGTCTAGTCGAGTTCAATGTGAGTTTACTGCAACAATCACATGATACAAATAAACCAGAGTTGGTTCATGAAGCAACTGAATTAAAGTCCTCAGTACAAACTTTTATAACATTCAAATCCCGCCTTTGTGTATCTTAGATCATTTCTGCACCTTATATTATATCATCATATTTTAAACATGACTTCATCTGGTTCTCACTGTTGGTTCCTTAATTAGGTTTTTCTTAATCAAACTTCTCCTGCTCTGCTACCATCTCTTCAGATCTTACTGGGAGTAACTTTCAGTTTGAACGATCCATCTAAACCTCCCAGTCTGTCTTTCATATTCTCTCATTATGTTCCTACACACAGTATCTTTTCAGTTCACCTTTAACTGTCCTTGTTATCCTCCTCTATCTGTACATGAAACCCTTATTTCTGTGCTGACATGAAACATATAAAATAAATGGTTATACTGACTTTAATGTTTTCTCACTCATTTCATTAGATTATTATGTTCATTCATTGATTACATTGACATCTTGATTGACATTACTTTATAATGAAATTATTACTTTATAATGAAATTATTTCCCACAATCAGAAAGCTTTTAGATTTAATTTTCAAATTTGTACTCATCCTTCAATGTATTCATCCTTCTACTGGTTCCAGATATTTAATGTGATTCCAGCTGAATGTATCAGGGAGTCATGGTTAGAGAGGCAGCCCTGTATCCAAAACGGGTCACAGGTTTTGTTCCCTCAGGGGCAAAATGTACATCAACAATCATGTGTTAGAGGTCAAAGTGTCCTGGATGACAGAAACGTCATATTCACTCTACATAAGAGCAAAATGCCTAAAATAGGAAGATTAATGAGTGTACCTTTGGAAATGTATGGTCCCTCTGAGAGAAAAGCAAGTGCTACCTTAAAGGGGATTTATTTTGCTCATTTCCAGCTCTTTATGTTTATCCTGGGAATCATGAGCTGTAATATGAGGTTGTTCTAAGTAAATACATTTTTTGACAGGCAGCAGAAAGCAGAGATCCTGATTTTCTCTCAGACCATTTGAATTACTGAAAGCTGAAATACTGTTCTAACATTTTTGCCAAATAACACACAAAAAAAGTTGCCAACCATATTAAGTGAGATGAGCAGGACAGATAAAAAGATAAAAAGCTGCAACTGTATTATCAACACCTTGGAGGGGTTGCTCTGCTGTTGCAGGTTGCAGGAAGGGTTTATGGACGGGTCCTTCCCCTCTCTGATCTCCCCTCAAACTCATGCATCTGTACTTTGTTTCCAAGACCAGTGTATTGTGTAAGTTTTGTGTCTGCCGTTGTCCTGTAGGGGTAAATAAAGTTAATTGAATCAAACACTAGTGACATTTGGTGCAAAGTGCAGGACTCATTATGCAAACAACCTTGAAATATTAACCAGTCTATTCAATTATAATAACATTTCTCACAATGAAATACAAGGAATTATATGAAATTAGAGAATAGGGGTGAGACAAACTCTTCTTTTGTTCCTGGTTATGAGATCTTATTGGACATTTGACTTGTCATTTCCCTTCAAGCAAAATTATGTCAGAATAAAAAAAGGCAACTTCCAATGGTTCTCTTTTAATTCAAGGTAAAATAGGAATATAAAATATGATTAAAATGAATGTTCATAGACAGAAAGATAAACATTACATAAACAACAAATAAGGAAAGTAGCATTTACATTGTGCATTTGTGTTCTATATTTAATAACAACATTTTCCTGTTTCAATCTCATTTTACTCCCAGTCTAATATTGGGTTAGTATAACTATATCTGTACCAGTACCTGGCAAAAACAACTCACAGCAACAACAGAAAAAAAAGATGTTTGTGTAACACTCAGTTATTTGATTGCTTGAAAGATACTTGATCTGATTTTTTGCAACTTCTATTACTATATTGATGAAGTGTAACTGCCAAAATATAGGACACTAGCAGAGGAAGGGTATAATTCATAGTATATTAAGAGTAGGTGGGGCCAGTTGTCCTTCCCTGAAAGGAGAGAATGACCACAAAGTCCTCCGGTATAATCACTTCCATCCTACTGCAGGACTGGTCTCCTTGAAGAGTTTAGCATAAAGAAGTCATGATCATCCTCGTAGCAAACAACAGACAGGTCCTTACCTTCTACCACCATCAAACCAGTAGACAGGTCCTTACCTTCTACCACCATCAAACCAGTAGACAGGTCCTTACCTTCTACCACCATCAAACCAGTAGACAGGTCCTTACCTTCTACCACCATCAAACCAGTAGACAGGTCCTTACCTTCTACCACCATCAAACCAGTAGACAGGTCCTTACCTTCTACCACCATCAAACCAGTAGACAGGTCCTTACCTTCTACCACCATCAAACCAGTAGACAGGTCCTTACCTTCTACCACCATCAAACCAGTAGACAGGTCCTTACCTTCTACCACCATCAAACCAGTAGACAGGTCCTTACCTTCTACCACCATTAAACCAGTAGAATCTCTACTCACTGAAGCTCTGGCTAGTGGCACTAGGCTGGTGTTCCCTTTACTTTGGCAGTTACCTGAACAGTAGTTTGGTGAAAACACATATGTTGCTTCAGCACAACATAGATATAGATATCAAAAATCATATTGCCAAGCAAAGTATGAATTATGAAAATGCCAGGCTAAACCTTTTAAATGATACACAGTGATATATTTTGCAAAGTTGCACAGAATAAACTTGTCAAGCAAAAAATGCAAGCCAGGGCTTCTCAAGGACAAGAGTCAGAGCTCTGGGGTTTGGTTTCAGTGCATCACTGTATTCAGGGTAAAAAACATCTATTTTACATATAAGACTCATTGAAGGGAAGCCGTAGCAGAGTAATAGATTTTCTAAAACAGTTTGTCACTAGCACCTGTCTGACCAGAAGGAAAAGCTAATTATGCTTGTTTAGTAAAATACATTGACTTAAACATTTTCATTTTATTTACCAGGTGTGTGTTATGACAACACCAAAAGACTAAGTCACTTTCCATACATTCATTCATTTGCCATAAATAATTGTCTCAAATCCAATCAGACTGTGAACAAATTAAAAATCTCATATTAAATGGTAAGAATGGGTCGGTAATAAATTGTGACATATTGAAGCATTGCACTGGAAAGATTTGGCAATAAATCCTCAGGCACAAACCTAAAAAACGAACACAAGCCCACCAGTCATCTTCATCCCACCAGTCATCTTCATCTCAACCTACACAACATTAATGGGCTAGTTTCACAAGCATCAGTGCCTCTTTGTTCCTAAACACAAGTGTAATACTGACCCAGCGGAGCGGGACACGCCAGGAGTCCATTTCATACACAGCACTGGTCGCAGAAAGAGCAAAATCAGATCATAGTGCAAATAGGAATACTAGGCTACAAAATATCATGTTAAGAAACTGGCAATACAAAGGGTGACGTCATTAAATGCGTCATCAACCACAATTGCCACAGTCGTTATAAGCAGCACTTTGACACAAAGCCAAAATATTCCTGGTTTCATTATTTGACTGACTGACGCATCAAACATGTAAAATGCTGGTAAAAAGAAGATGAAATACATACAAATGGATTCTGTTGAAAAATAAATATTCTATAATCCAACCGACCGCTGATGAAAACCTTGGAATGTATGAAAATAGTTTAAGCATTGTCTCACACAAATATATAATTGCTGTGTGCACCAAAATTTACAATTCTAAAATTTGCACTTGGTTTTGCATTTTTTGCTCACTATCTTATAGGCAATGCTTGTTTAACAAAATTTACAATTGTAAAATTTCAATCAAAATCAGAAGACAGCACAAGCAAAAACAAAATTCACTCATTTTAAATGAAATATGTCAAAATGTCACCATCCTCAGAGGTGAGACCTAGAAATTTGAGGGTTTTTTTTAAAAACTTTTTTTAAACTTTTTTTTCATAAATGTTCTGTATTGATTACAGTTACTGTACAGTGCTTTCTTTGAGCCAAGTGATGACTTTAAAAGAATGGGCAATGTTAGAAATATGCCCGAGATGACTCTCCGTCACACACATTCATACACGCACGTGAATTCCAGAGCTGGGTCAAACAGAATTTGCAAACCATTTTTAGCTTTTAAAATAACCTCTTGGGTACCAGGAACGTCTTTGAGAGTCAATTTAGTGAAGTTTTATGTGATTGTTTTGTCTTAATGTAGTAAAACCCCAACTCATGTGGTACTTGGTGAAGATAAAAACAAACACCTATAAATGCCTAGTTTTGCCCCAGGTTTGATTCATTGTTCCTGACAAACACATACTCTCCATGTAAGATATGACTGAAAGACACACACACACACACACACCCTGAAAAAATACAGTACATTCTATCTCAATGCAAACATACACCGAATAACGTTCGCATTCACAATTTGCTGACAATTTATGCACTGTGTTCCCTCAAAGGTGAACACACAGACACAC
>OMKK01029040.1:10504-45907 GCA_900302305.1 Polymixia japonica
AAGAAATGAGCTCCAGCGTCATGTTGGTATTTCACCTAGAGGGAAGTCATTTTGGAATTCACAATTAGATAATATAAATTGGTGCAAGGCATGGTCATGTCCATTCCAGTTTTGTGTTTCAAACAAAATAAGAGAAGTCCATTTTAAAATCTTGCACAATATTTATCCATGTAACATTACCATTTCAAAATTTATAGACATTGATGTTAAATGCACCTTTTGTAACACCGATCCAGAGACAGTATTGCACATCTTTTATCATTGTCCCTCCACGTCTACCTTCTGGGGTGATATGGTACAATACATTCTTAATAAGACTGGTCATTCCATTGTAATTATGCCTAGAGACGTCATCACCAAATTCGAGAGCAAAAATAACGCCTTAAAGCACATTGTCAACCTTATGATAATGTTTGGTAAATTTCATATTCATAAACGAAAATTTGCTAAGACCTCTCCAAACTTTAACGCTCTCATAATTGAGTTTAATATGTATATAGATACATTAGACCTCATGACAAACAAAAAGAGTGAGTGTACATTATCATTTTATAGAGAGATATTTTATATTGAATAAGAAGTTGAATTTTAATGAGTATTGTTTTATTTTATATTTATGTCAATTTTTTTATTTATATTTTCGTTGGTTTAGTTTGTCATTTGTATAAACCTACACGTTTTCCACTGGAATTTTTGAATTCAACTGCAATGATGTAATAGCAGAATGTCTGTAATGTTATTTTGTTCAATAAAAGATGCAAAAAAAAAAAAAAATGTCAAACTGAACCATGTAGTATGTTGGTTTCTGTTCTTCGCACTAAACCGGTTGATTTAATTAATTCGACAACTTAAACCAGAGAGGGGCTAATTGGATACTAACTATCTATGTGTTAAGTGAACACTAATGGAGATGTCTATATGTCATATTATCATACCTTGAAAGGAAAATGAACTCCTGGGGGATGGATTACATATACACCGCTAGCTGCATCTGGTGAGAGAGCCTTGATCTGTGTGCAGTCTGTTCCTGTGATGTGTGTGACACACACACACACACACACACACACACACACAGATAGAAACAGCACAGCATAGCACATTAACACGATGTAGGTGACTCAATTTGGATTTTAATTCAAACATTGATAGAATATATGGTGACTTATGTTCTACACCTTGTACAATTTACTGTAAACAATAACAAAACAAGTACCTTGAGGAGCTGCGTTGTGTGTCTTCTGGGAACACAAAATAAGATTCCTTTAGTGAGTATTGCGTCACGGCACACCCTAACCCTGCACTACATTCCTTCTAGAGGAAAAGGAAATGTGTGCATGTGTCAAATATTAGTAAATATATTTGAGAAATGTGTTATTAGATTAACATTTTTAATTTCAGGGAAATGAGTGCAGCACAGGAGAAAACATCACCAACATTAAAAGAAACCAGTTATATGGAATACAAGAGTCAGAGACGTGGTGCCCCGACAACAAATATAACTAAATATTCCTGCGACCCTAGAATGAACGTTAAGGATTAAAGTCTGGGGGGGAAAAAGAGAAACATGAGCTGAGTTCTGTTTAACTTCAGACAACAGCATATTAGAACATATAAAGGAGAAAGGTATGGAAGAAGGTGGCATATTTTGTTTACAACTGCTGGATGTGTTTTACCTGCTCCGAGAGGCTCAAGAGAACAGTGAACACCAGTCCACCAACCAGACTCTTCATTTTTGCCAGATTTTTCTAAGCAAACAGTAACAGCAACATTGAGTATAGATAACCACCAATATCATTTTATTCACAATCCTTCAGACATTGAATCGAGATTTCAACACACGTTTTACTTTTAAATACCGCCATGAATCTCGTATTTTAGCCTAGAGCACCTTCGTTAGAATTGCGGACTAACTCATATTATTAATACCAAAATATTATTCCCTTGTCTTACCTGGGACATTTGAAGAATTTTGCGTGTCAGCTCAGTCTGTTCCAGGAACTGACAGCACGTCAGCCACGCCCACAGCCACGCCCACAGCAGGCGACACAATACACAAGTGAATTATGCTGCCTTCAAGTCCTCCTCGATAGGTCGTACTTACGGTAGTTTGCAAGTCGTTAAGTGCGTCCTGTTGTGCGTTCAAGTGGTTTTGGTCGGAAATATCACCAAAATGGAGGCTACAAAGAAGCTAGTTTTTGTTGATATTGTTCTGCTGTCAAATTTGCAGAAGCAGCTATTTAATATAGCCTAGAGGAGATTATGTGCATTAGGCATTAGGTATAGAATTTATGTTATGTTATGTTTTTGAGCCAGGACCTCCAGTGATTCCGCCGTGTTGTGACTACAGACACACCTCATAAACAGCACAACTCGCGAAGTCGATGCTTGCAGAAAATTTCGACTTTCCGACTGGTAAACACAACATTGTTGGCTCGATCATGTGCGCTCGTCTACTTAACACGATATGACCGATATGACTTGAAGGCAACACGTCGTACTCGCCATGAATGAGAGTTCCTTAGCTCTGTAGTCTAAACAACGGAGGAATTATAAGTCATCTATGAAGCTGCTTATAAAAATATTGCACTCTCCGTTAGAAACTTGTTTGTGCTCTTGTCATCAGTTTTCCTAACTGAGTCATCGTCCTATTCTGACATTGCTGCACTTAAACCAACCGTTTACATCCTCATTCCATGTGTTGACTCTTTCTGAACACACCAAACCAAACGACATTCCAGATGTTCTGCTGCCTTGAGGAAATGGGAGTGTTACCTTCTAAAACATTGGTTTCACCTGCATTTTGGCAGGTTATTATTAAAATGTAAAATGTATTTGCTTTTAACTTTCCTGACTGCGAAGCACTCTGGCTGTGCTTTGGAAAAGTGATTTATGAATATCACTTTTCAACAATTCTAATTTGTCCTCGCAAATAATAAATTGTTTTATCCACTAAACCGACTCTATCCCTGCTAGGCGGCATCCACTGTACAAATAGACACAGAACAATCATCCTCCTCCATTCCAAACCCTGGGTAAAGGGGCTCGGTGAAGGAGGCCTGGAACGTGTGCAGGTGGTTGAGCGTCCCAGCGGAGACGTTGTAGAAGGAGAGGGTTCCAGCGGGCCAGTCCAGGTACACCCCTACTCTGTGGGCGTGAGAGGGGGCTGCGGGTATCTCAACAGACTGGTGGTCGTGCTGAGCGCTGTAGTGATCCTCAGAGCAGTAGAGGCTCCAGGATTGGTCGGTGGAGCCAAACCCGCAGAGGTGGGAGCTCGCCCTCCTGCGGATCCCCCTCATCGCTACGGCGATATCCACCCACCGACCCCGCCACTCCACCTCCCAGTAGCGGCGCTCGGCGAGGCCCTCTCGACACAGCACCTGAGACACGCTCTCGAAGCGCTCCGGGTGGCTCGGGTACCGCTGCGCCTCCCGCACCCACGTGACCCGCTGACCCCCGTCGTACAGGAAGAGAGACGCGCTCGCCGTGTTCGGGTCCAGCGTGAGCTCACACGCATCTGACGAAGACAAACGTGTTTCTATTGTGAATTATTGTCTGTATGGCATTTCCGCTCCCCTAGATAGTAACACGCTCTATTGGCCAACCCCCCTACTCACTACACCCCCGTGCGCCCCGAATATTATTATTACTATCAGAATAAAGCGCCTATCACAAAGCAGAAATTAGAGTGTCATTCAAATAATACTCAAATACATAAAAAGGAGCTCAAAACAACATACTTACATTTCTTCAGCGTAGATTTCAAGTAGCATTCTGCGTTATGGTCTACACTGCAGCGACAGTGGAAAGATTATAGGGAAATTCAGTCATTCACTGTTAGACGTCAATGTAAGATACACAAATAGTAAGGAATGCTGTACAGCAGAGTCCTTTACAACTGACGTGAGATCTGCCTTGTCGGAATACATTCTACACTTCATACACAGTCGATCACACTTGGTGGCGCTGTTGTTCAAATTTTGGATGTACTCAGTGACACGAGTTGAAATCCATTCACAGTAAACTCCTTTCCACTGTACTGTGTGAACTAAAAACGGTGTTTTATTTGCATTCTAGCTGCAGACTACAGTTCGGGGCTTCTCCCTGGAGCAGGTAGGGGTTCAGTATCTTGATCAAGGATACTTTGACAGTTTATATCTGCTGTGTTTACCTTAACTATTGCATTGAAGATTGTTTTGTGCTGTAAATGTAAGAGTGATTTTCTATTTTCAATCTCTCTGTACACACTCTGTACTCATATTAATTCTGACAGCCTGGCTGTGGTAATTTAAAAAGAAAACTTCAACTAAAATGGAAACTTTAAACCACAACTTATATTCTGCTTGTTCTACCTGAGTTTTTCCAGTTTACAGAGGGGATGGTCCAGGTGAGAAGAGATTAGCTTCACTCCAGAGTCCTGCAGGTGGTTGTAGCTGAGGTCTAGCTGTCTCAGGTGGGAAGGGTTGGATGTCAGAGCTGAAGCCAGATAAGAGCAGCCTTTCTCTGTGATTCCACAGAACGACAGTCTGGGAAAAGGATAGTCAAATTTCAAAACACCTGTCTGGGATTTGAAGCTTATTATGTTGTTTTATATAAGCCTCAGCTACATACAGTATCTAAAATGCAAATGTAAATGCATTAACCTACCTAATTAAACTACTGGGATGAATGAAATGTATCAAATTTTAATCTAATATAATTTAATCTAATCTATTTTAATTTAATATAACTTAATCTAGTGTAATTTAATATAATCTAGTTTCATCTAATGAACCCACTTTAATGTCTCCAGTTTACAGAGTGGATTTCCCAGTCCAGCGGAGAGCAGGTTCACCCCTGAATCTTGCAGGTCATTGTCACTCAGGTCCAGTTCCTCCAGATGAAGGTTGTTAGAGCTCAGGACTGAGGCCAGCTCCTCACAGCATTTCTGGAGCTTGCAGTTGTTTAATCTGCAGAAGAATGCAGTCACATTTTGTTCAAATGGGCTACATTCTGAGCTAGAATCAATCACAACCTTTTCCTGTTTTACTAAATAAGTAAATAAATGAAATCAATTAATAAATAAAACCAAGAGAATCACTATCCTTATAGTTTCCCCTTATAAGTCAAAGTCAAGGTCAAGATATACTTAATTATCTAATTTCAGGGAAAATCTCGTGGTCACAAGTGCATAAAAACATCAATACAAGTCATTAAAACAAATAAACAACAGGCCTAACTACTCAACCATGTCACCATGTTCACATATACCACAGTTCAGTGCACTGCGTCTCGTTTAACTGTATGAACTCACCTCAGCATCGCCAGTTTACAGTGTGGGCTTCCCAGGCCGGCAGAGAGTACCCTAACACCTGAGTCCTGGAGGTCGTTTCCACTCAGGTCCAGCTCTCTTAGCTCAGAGGGGTCAGAAGTGAGAACCAGGGACAACTCACCACAACATTTCTCTGTCAGGCTGCACCAACTGACCCTGACAAGGACAGTAAACAACAAACAGAGCTGCAATCACCCTTCATATTGCTAGCAAAACGTCATGATTACTTTATACTACAATAATGACCTGGGCCCTTCCTCCCTAATATCACCTTCACTGCAATGTTGTCCTCATCACTGTTGTTAACAGGGAGAGAACTGTCAACACTGACAGATAGCTTTACTGTAATGTTTGACAGATAGCTTCACTGTAATGTTTGTGGTAAATAACATTCCTGTGATACATTTCCAAGTGTCACAGAAAAGCGTCATTGCAACTGTGATTCATTGCTTATATGTTAAAACAACATTCAAAGTTAGCAGGCAAGTTAAAACAGTTACCGTATCAAGCATGGGGATAACCAGAAACTGTAACTAGCAGTAATAGCCAGCAGGTGCCCACTGACCTGAGTGTTTCCAATCTACAGTTTGGACTCCTCAGTCCAGCAGAGAGCAGCATTACACCAGAATCCTGCAGGTGGTTGTTGCTCAGGTCCAGGTTTTTTAGGTGAGAGGAGTTTGAGCTGAAAACAGAACCCAAATCTGCACAGCATTTCTCCCTGAGCTTACACTGGTTTAACCTGCATACAAAACAACCATTTTCTTTTATTATTCTTTAAAGGCAAAGTAACAGGGTGTTTTAACACTAATGCCAAGAGAAGTGATTAAACACACATCCACAGAGACTCATTTATCCAGGTAAAAACTGAGTGAAAATAGAGCATACATGAGAAAGAAATAACCTCAGAGTCTCCAGTTGACAGTAATGGCTGCCCAGTCCCACACATAGAAGCGTGACTCCTGTTTCCTGGAGGTCATTATCGCTCAGGTCCAGTTCTCTGAGTCGGGTGGAGTCAGCGCTCAGAGCCAGGGCCAGAGATTCACAGCAGTCCCCTTGGAGTTTACACTTCTGTAGTCTGAATAAAAGAAACAAAGAAGGAATGAACCTGTCTTCTGTCTATTATATGGGAGTCAACAGACAAACAAACAACATTTGTCTATTTTAGCTACTGCAAAGCCAAAGAAACTAACTACCTTGTGTGCTGAGAGCTGTGGACTGCCATCCAACAGCATGTGATTCAAGTTTTGTTTTTTATTGAATTTAAACCACAAGTAGTTGCTATTATTTGCCTTTGCAGTGCAGCGTTATGTACTGTACTAATAAAACCATTATAGACCTCAGAACCTCCAGTCTACAGTGTGGACTCCCTAACCCAGCAGAGAGCAGCGTCACGCCCGAGTCCTTCAGGTTGTTGCTACTCAGGTCCAGTTCTCTCAGGTGGGAGGAGTCAGAGCTGAGAGCTGAGGCCAAAACCTCACAACAACTCTCTGTGAGGTTACATCGATTTAACCTAGACAGACAGACAGGCAGACAGACAGATAAAAACATTATTTCTAAACTACTCCTTTATTCAATTTCATTTATTTATGAATTCCCATTTATTTATTTTTAATTTATTACTAGTTAACTACACGTCGGGGTCCACATGTAGGTGCAAAGGTAGTATAGAGTAGTATAGGTATTGAGGGGTCTGGGACACCAGGAGGTGTCAACAAAACATCTGTTGTGGAGGTGCACACACACCTCACAGCCTCCCTCCTTTCCTCTACCATCCAAACTAGGCTTCCACAAAGGCACTGCCCCTAAATAGCACAGCTGATTGTTATATTATTTGGTATTGGTAAATTACAAAGCACATGCTGTGGTAAAAATGCACCGAAATAAAATAAAATAAGATAATATAATACAAGAGATGTATAACCAGCTTGCAACAGGAATACCATATTTTAGTCCTGGTCACACTCACAATGCACGTGTGGAGGACGTAATGACAGTCAGCAGCTTCACGACGCCCTCCTCTGATCTTATGTACTTCTTCAGGTCAAACTCTTCCTGTGTTGCCTCTGAGGTCATCAGTTCAAAGGTGAGTGCTGACCACTGGACTGGAGACAGCTGTTTGGCAGAAAGCCTCCCAGAGCCCACAAAGCCCTGGATCTCCTGCACCAAAGACTCCTCTTTCAGCTCACTGAGGCAGTGGAAGAGGTTGAGTTTGGTCTCAGGGTCCTCTTTGATCCTCTCCTTGATGAATTGTACAGTCTTTTCTGTGTCCTCCTCTCCCCCCGTGTCCATATTGAGCACTCGACTAAGGAGCTCCTGGTTGGACCTCAGCGACAGGCCCAGAAGGAAGCGGAGGAAGAGGTCCCAGTGGCCACCCTGACTCTCCAAGGCTTTGTCGATAGCGGCCTTATGGAAGTTGAAGACAGACTTGGGCAGCCACCTCGATGAAATTCTTTTCAGGTATCCGAGGAAGACGTTTTCCTTCCGGCACATGTAGGAGTGATGGGCGTAAACAGCTGCCAGAAACTCCTGGATGGTGAGATGTACAAAGCTGAAGACCTCTCGTCTCCTCCTCCCCTCCATCATGAAGACCTCTGTGCAGACGCCCGAGTAGATGGTCGCCTCCTTCACGTCCATGCCACACTCCCTCAGGTCAGCTTCGTAGAAGATCAGTTTGCCTTTCTCCAGCTGACGGAATGCCAGCTCTGCGAGTTTAAGGACAACGTTGTCGGTTTCCATGGGATACTCCCCTTCTCTCATCCTGTCCGTCTGGCAGAGGAGGAGATATGCGTACATCTCAGTCAACGTGTTGGGCATGACCCCGCCAACGTTGTCCTGCAGCATTTTCTTCATCACGGTGACTGTGATCCAGCAGAACACAGGTATTTGACACATGATGTAGAGGCTCCTCGATGACTTTATGTGCTTGATGACCCTGACGGCCTGGTTCTCGTCGCGCAAACGCCTCCTAAAGTATTCTTCCTTCTTGGTATTGGTGAACCCTCGGACCTCCGACCACTGGTGGACGTGCTTTCGTGGGATGTGACAGGCAGCCGCAGGTCTGGATGTGATCCAGATTAGGGCATCGCCGAGCAGATCTCCCGAGATGAGGTTTGTGATCAGCACATCCAGCGAGGCCGGCTCCGTCTCGTCCCTCAAGACCTTATTTAGCTTAAAATTCAAAGGGAGCAGACTCTCGTCCAGACCGTCAAGGATGAACAGGACTTTGCGTTCTCTTCCCAGGGTCTCGAGCGGTTTCATCTCAGGGAAGAATTGATGAAGCAGCCCCATCAAACTGTAGTCCTTCCCGCCTATGTTGGGATTCAGTTCACGGAAAGGAAGTGGGAAGAGGAAGCCAATGTCTTGGTTGTCTTCTCCTTCTGCCCAGCTCAGGATAAACTTCTGTGCACAGACGGTTTTCCCCACTCCAGCAATACCTTGTGTCAGCACGGTTCTGATTCGCTTGTCCTGATTGGGCACGGGTTTGAAAATGTCACTAGGCTTAATGGAGGATTCTTCAGAGGCGATCTGCTGGGACCTCAGCTGTCTGACTTCATGCTCCTCGTTGATCCCTCCCCACGCTCCTTGGATCAGGTGCAGCTCAGTGTAGATCTTCTTTAGATAGATGATGTCCCCTTCCTCTGTGTTTCCCTCGTAAATGTTTTGGAATTTGTCCCTCAAAGTGGATTTCAGTTTTTCTTGAATTACATTCGGGTCCGTTCCTATTAAAAGATTGAATATATACACTGCTCAATATTGTTCTCATATTTATATTCTATTAGTAGCTTCAATAAATCAAACTTTTAAGCTTGTGTCTTTGTTGGTGTGTGTGGGTGTGTGTGTGCGATGTAATTTATCCTTACCTTTGCCCACTTGAACACTTGAAACTGAAAAAGAGGAAACAGCTGTTACACATTAGCCAACAAAAAGACAAACCAAAGTATTTTGTCTTACAAACTACTTTGAAACTCTGCCGTTTTCTTTCACCTTCCTCACACGACGTCTTCAGTGTGTCTGCCAGGAGGTTGAGTCCCATCCTTTGCAGTACATCCAGAGTGACGGTAACAGCACTATTGTGGCCATAGGTCTGCACCAACAGATCCACAACACCCGGCCTATCCACACCCTCAAGACGACATTTTGGAATATGAGGGAACCCCGTCAGAAGATCACTGTAAAGGAACCACTGAAATGTCCTCATTTGCTTGTCAACCAGCTCCTCCAGCGTGGCCAAGAGACGCTCTGGGACCCTGGCCATCACTGTCCGACTAGACGGCCAACTCCACCACGGCCTTCTGGTTCCCACACGTAATCGGGTTAAAACGTTTTATTTGACCTTTAATAACTCTTCCGCAAACGGTTTGACAGCAGCCATCTTCTGAATTACAGTTGATGTTTTCCTTCGGTCCGTGTGGGCTGGTGTATCTGGTCCTCTTGACGTCACTGAAGATTTATCACCTCATCGTAAATGCAACAAGTACAGTCAGTTCATAAACCATATAGCCTTTCCTGTAAATGAGTTATATGTCTGTCTAATCGGTGGTTGCGTTATGCTGTAGCCTACTATCAGTTTCATTCTGTGTCAGTTGTTCCTTCTTGCTGCCCGTCTGTCTCTCTGTCTCTGTCTGTCTGTTTGCCTGTCTGTCTGCCTGTCTGCTTGGGGAACAATGGTGAATGAAAATAACTGGCCATTACAGAGAGGAACCATGCGGGCATCTGCCATGACTGTACTGCAGGTATTGTGTTCCTTCACAACAGACTTCTGTTAGGCTATCACTCCACACAGGCAGGTAGATGTGTGCAGTTTGCTGGCCGGTCCTTATAATGAATAATGTAGGCTTATGGTTTAAGAGTATTTATCTTGAAGCAATCTGATTGGTCAAAGAGGCATTCCAACCATGATGATAATTTCCATAAAACATAGCTAGTTGTGCTTAATTGGTTGCCATGCCAACTCTTGTGATAATACAAAAAACAAGAGATCTTTCCTGCTTTCTCTTGGTATTATTTTATGTATGTTTACTACATTGGAGAAAAGTTGCATGAAAGGCCAAGGTCGCTGTGTCTGTGATAATCTCCTGCCGACTACATAAAGCTCCTTCATTCCTAATAACACAGTAAGGAAGTCTCTCTCTGACATTACTGCTGTGTCGAGCACCTAAACCTAAATGTCTATACTATATTCGCAAAACAAATTTTGTTTTCAGATATAAAGCTAAAAAATACCTCTTTATTTAGTGTAAAGCAGACATTCCTATACACATAAACCATCCATAGTTAATTAATGCACTTTCATGATAAACACGGTTTATTTTATTTCATATATTGAGAAACTATGAAATTGCATTACAATCATAGAACAGTTGCATACCAATTATATCATTAGACACATCACGCTGATTCTACACAGATTATGACATCACATCAAAGGCAAACATCTTAAAGAGTAACATTTTGTGGCTAATGATCCATCTTAATTGAATGTAACTGAATTTTAAATTCATGAAGAACATTTTTTTAAAGAATGTTAACTGTCTAATTATCTATAAATCTTAATATTTCAATGTGTTCCTGGTCTTTCAGACACAGACAGGTCATTATGCGACTTGTCATCTGAGTCTTCATACATCATCAGCTAAATCCATCGACTTATTGCATGTGTGACTGTGACGATACTAAACTATTTCAGTACTGCACAACTTATTTCATGCTTCAGATCCTACTCAGTATAACTATCCCCTGGTACGATCAAATGCACTGCTGGACACTGGTATGGCTGCAACCATCTTCATGTCTGACTGCTCATTGTATATATTTAGAGTGATGCATATAGTCTGCTGTCCTACCTGGATCATGTGTGCCAGCATGTGCTCATGTGAACTGTTACTGTACATTTATCGCTCTTTACAAATGAAGTCAATCTGATTCTGATAGTGATGCTGTTGTGTTGTTGTACATGTTGTACATGTTGTGTTGTTGTACATGTTGTACATGTACATCCCTTTGAATATTTTGGTAAAAGTCTAAACTGCAATGAAAGTGTGCAATAGGTACTGATGAACACAGGAACACAATGAATTCCATGATAATCTCCCTTGTTATTGACCAGCCTGGGAGGGTCTATGATGATCAGGTGATGCAGATATCTCTTGCCCAGGCTGGGGGCTTGCTGTCATAGGCCACGGGCGGTTCATTATGATCTCGCTTTCCTTGATTTCTCCATTCTCTCCCTTTCTGATCTCTTTCACTGATAGATCCATCCGGAAGCTCCGGCCCATGTGTGTTGGAATATGGGTTCTCCAGAACTTTGAGGATCCTGCGGACCTGTGGTGTAGTCAAGGGATGGGATGGGATGAGATGAGATCAACTTTATTGACGTGTGAGGGGAAACCAGGGTCAATACAGCATCAAAAATATGCAATAAGCAATAGACTAGATAAAAAATAATAAACATTAAAGATGGTGCGTCCTCATCAAGGTAACACCAGGTTCCTATTAGCTAAAAATAATTCCTGCTAGGTAGACACATTTACAGTCCAGTTTGTTAGATGTTTGTCACTGTTAGATCTACAAAGCACATCATTATGTATTCACATCACCAGGAACATATGTACAAAAGGATTTTGATACAGTTAATTAAAGAAAAGGTTTGTTAATGAAAATGTCAGCTGACCTCAGAGAAGTCTCCCCTGTCAGCAGCCTGTATTGCGTTCTGTGCGATGTAGTTGCGAAGGACCACACGTGGGTTGATGCTGTTCATTACACGAACCCTCTCCTGTTTAATAGACAAGTCACTCGCTCCATCACACTCCCTGGCTAAACGACGCCTGTTAGTTGAGTGGAAGGGAGAGAACCGTATACCATTGGTGATACATAAATATTAATCAGATAAACAATTCAGTTCAGTTCAGTTTAATTAATTTAAATTCAGTTCAACTCAATTCAATTCAATTCAATACAATTCAATTCAGTTCAGTTTAGTTTAGTTTAGTTTAGTTTAGTTTAGTTTAGTTCAGTTCAGTTCCATTCAATTCAATTCAATTCAATTCAGTTAAATTCAATTAATTTCAGTTAAATTCAATTCAATTCAATCTAACTTTATCGTGTGATGTTTTCTGACCTGTATCGGCCAGCCCAGCGAATCCAGTCGTCGCGCTGCTTCACCCTGAGCTCGTCCTGGTTGGTCTCCAGAAGCTCCTTCAGTCGTCCCATCTTGTCCAGTTGCTGTGCCACCTCTGGCCTGTCAGCCACCAGACCAAACATGGCTGGGTTTGTCTGTGCCATGGACAGAATCATTGCCAACTCGCTAGAAACAGTGAGATATATATAGAGAGAGCGTTAGATGAGGGAATGGAGAGAAGCGCAAACGTTTGATTGGATTTAGGTCTATAAACTCTAAAAAAAACCAACTCCTGCCAAATGCCCCAAAACACACATTTCACTTACACATTGTCTCGGTAAGCTTTTTCTCCAAAATGCTAGCAGATCAAAGAAAAAACAATAAGATTACACGAGAGATTAAATTATAAACCGTTTCCAGTTCCACGATGGATAAAAGTGTATTAATTGGTGGTGTTTGGTGGGATGGTCAAAGTACGATCTCATGATGACAGTATGTTCTCTATGTTTGGGTGTTTCAGACTCTCATAACCTCTCATAACAACTGCATGACCTCTAAAATATTGAGAACTGATTTCTGTCTCTTGATTTTTGTTTGCTGCTAAAATAAAATGAAAGCATATACCATACCACCATACACCCCCTCACCGGTCCTCCATAGTTGGCTTGTTAGCCACCTTGAGCTCTTCAATAGAGGCGCACTGCTCCAGGATGAGATCTACTACTGGCCCCACTGTGGTCCTCTCACTGTCACCGTCCTCAGGCCAGGGTATAGAGCTGAGCAGACGGAAGGTGTTGGTGAAGTCTGCACCTGGAAAGTAGTAGAAGATAGAGGAGAGGATAGAGGAGAAGGTAGAGGAGAAGATGGAGGAGAAGATAGAGGAGGAGGTAGAGGAAACTTAATTAAAAAAAAGTTCCCTGACTTTTCCAACCCTGGACACATTTCCCAGAATTCTCTGTACCGGTGTTGTGCATGAGTTGTAGCAGATCTGAAACAAGCTCCCTGTCCTCTGCCTCTTCTTCTCTCAGAAGGCCCAGCTTCCTTCTCATGTTGGCCAGGTAGAAGGCCTCATACGTGGACATGAACTCATCCAGGGTGACCCCGGCCTCGGCTGCGTGGAGCTCAGAGCCCAACGCCTCGGCCAGGCGAGCCAGGTTCCAACGACACACGGCTGGCTGAGCTCGGTAAGAGTAGCGCCCTCTTCTGTCGGAGGCGTTGGAGACAAAGTCCGGATCAAACCTGCAACACGGGAAGACTCGTATTTCCAGTAGTGTACAGAATAGGATGCTGATGATCATGATGTGAGAAAAACACTATTTAGAATATTTCTTCTTTTCTAATTATGGAATTTTGTTCAAGAGTTAATTAGACTGTTTGATCTTGACCATACATTTACATTTTACATGTTGTCATTTATCTGACGCTCTTATCCAGAGAGTCTTACAATAAGGTCAAACAGTAGAGCAGCAGATATGTATTTTAACCATCATCACTAGTATTTTAATAATAGAGAAGCACCATGAACATCAAGACAAGCAGTCTAGTAGTAGAGAAGAGCTAGAGATAAAGAATTCAAAGAGAGCTGCTAACAATTACTGAAGACATGAAGGGTTTAGATTTGTTATTTTATTATTAGGTAGTGGAGGGTGTTTGGGGGAGAGGTGTGGTTCAGGTGTAGCAGGAAGAGGTGGGTTTTCCGTCTACGGTGGAAGATGAGGAGTGATTCTGCTGTCCTGACTGTGGTGGAGAGGTTCCACCGTCGGGGAACCAGGAGAACCAGGTGTGGAAGGGATCGTGTTTCACTTACATTTTTTATAATTTCACTGACCTGAGAACTTTCCACGTCAGTCAGTCTCAGTAACTACTAGGCCACGCTGCTGCCCATAACTTCTGTGTTTCTTTTCCTTTCTGAACGTCGTGAAGAAGCACTAGCCTACCTGTCCATGAACCCGAAGGGGCCATAATCCAGCGTTAACCCCAAGATGCTCATGTTGTCTGTGTTAAGGACACCGTGGCAGAAGCCAGCACTCTGCCACTGAGCCACCAGCCTAGCCGTGCGCTCCACCACCTGCAAACACAGGACTGAAGATTCACAAAATACAAACGTCTGTATGTGATTTGTAGAATACGACCAAAACAATGGAAAGACTTATATCAAAACCCTGCCAAGAGGCTTCTGGTGACGTGCAGGCTACACTATAAACTGAAATTGGGTTTATTTTCAACACACGCCGAACAGTACCATGAGGTCATACAATTTTAGCATAGGAGGCTCCAGCGGGAATCAAACTCCAAATCACCAAGTCTTCCAAAACAATCCAGAATATTTCTTACCTCTTTGAAAAAAGCTGTGTTCCTGTCTTTGCGTTCGCTGTGTCTATGTTGTATGTGAGGGTAGAAGGTTTCAACAACGTAATCCAGCAGCTGAGCGCGGACGTCGTGTCGCCCTGCACTAGGACCCTGCAGACCCGAGAATTCATCTCTGCCCAGAAAGATCTCAAAAGATCCAAACCTGCAACAATGAAAGTGGACGACTGCTGATCTTAATAGTTCCAAGCAGTGATGTTGTGATAGATAAAAAGATGGGTAACCTTTGACCTGGAGTCAGTGATCAGACCAAGCAGTCCACTCCATTACAAAACATACTTTTTACACATATAAGTAAAGAGTAATCAAGCCTGTTTTGCAGTTTTCAATATTTAGCCTAGAACAGGCAGGTACAGTGGTTGTGACATCAGGTCACCAGGGAGCCAACATTGTGTTTAACTGACTCCTGAACCCATCTGGAGGTGTTTATGCTGAAAGTTTTTGTGTAATAAAATACTAAACAGATTATCCACCTGATGAAAGAAGGGGCAACGCGCAAGACCACCGAACAGCGCTCCGGAACACGTCGGCCATTATTGAGTGGGTCTCTGTTGATGTAGAGGTCAGAGGTCACAAGGGAGGCCGCGCGGGTGGTGGGTATACCCAGGGCGGCCAAGGCCTCGCTGCACAGGAACTCTCTGATGCTGGAGCGAAGGACTTTCCTTCCATCGCCATCTCTGTGAGAGAATGATTTATGTTTATTCACCAGGTACACACACCAACGGTTTACCTCTGGACAATAAAAGATATTGTATTTAATTTTACAGTATTCTGCTTGTAACCTGTTTGTTGCTAAAGCAAAACCTGCAAAGTAGCAAAAACACAAAAACGCTGAGACTGCGGTTGACCTGCTCTACAAGGAAATAGAGGTCATGAAATGTTTAGACAATGGTGGCATGTCCCTTGTAACCATGGTAACCACTCTCCCAAACATTCGGTGACGCGACACTTTGGCCCCATCTTCACTCCCTGTAAACTATGATAAACTGAGATGTTTGAGATGTTTAAAATCTTGTTTAGTGTTTTGCACAGGACAGAATAAAAGGGGAGGTTCTTTTGAGTTGGCCAAACGTTGTAGCAACGGGGATAAAGTTTATGTGCCAAGCGGTTAATCTCTTAAGCAGCTCTGCTAAGGTTAATGCGTCCACGTGCTGCTAGTAAGCATGACTCATTTATCTTTAATAAATACATTAAACAGACAAATAATAGAAAAATGTATTTGCTTATAGGAACATACCTATTGTACCAGATATGGCCTCATGAAAAATAATGATGATGATCCTTTAATGTATTTTATAAGGATAGTATACAAATACCACAACAAAACTATATATCATAGAAATGTATTTAAATAATATAGACATTTCATGTGAGATAAAAAGTACAGTAACACACATTAAGGTCAGAGTACCACAGACATGCCACAAGTCCACACAGAAATATTATATATTATTATTGTTAGACAATATTCATTAGGGTGTGAGATACATACATTGACAGTCTAAATGGAGCATATTTATGGGTTTCATTATGTTGTTAGACAAACTGCTCCAAAACGTCTTCAAAATGACACACAGGAGCTCGGAGGACTGGCAGGATGACACATTCCTATAACAATTACCTGGAGTATGATGTGACTCCTGCACCCTTCACCTGGATTTCCCATCGCCCACAAGGGTTTGATCCGTTATTGGCCATTTCATCTGATGTCGCCCCTTCCACTTCACCAAGATAAATCACTGCGCCATCTCCTAACTGGCCCGCAAACACCCCAAACTGGTGACCACAATAACAATGAGCTGCTGGTTCCGAACCAGGCAGCAATTTAGAGCCACTCAAATATTCCGGGCCGAAAGGATCGCTAAGAACATCCTGCGTACTCAGTCCGATCAACGCGAGTGCAGACTGCGACACGGCGACAAAAGTTGGGTTGATTAAAGGTTGCAGCGTCCGGATGCGTGAGAAACACGCTCCGTGGACTCTTCTTGAACCCGTCTCCTCTGAGTTGTCCACCGGCACTTCTTTCAGTGCGACATTATTGAAAGGTAAGCGCTGCAGAGCCGGAGACGCATCCATGGTGAATGAAGCTCAACTCACTGCTGGCTGCAGGACGGATCTATAATACATCATCACAGGGTCAACTTTGAATAAAGGTGCTTGTGTCCAAACACAAACCTTCCTAATTTTGACTCTCTTTACGCTACATGTGGTTTTTGACTATTAATGAAACACCCTCAGCCTAAATTCACCAATTACTTCAACTTTAGCCTGACATCACCAGACCTATTCTCAAATGTGAATAAAACTCAGCTCGCATATCGTCTGGTTTCCAGGATAACAACTAATGATAAACAAAACAGTATGCATCACAATACATACTCAACAGATATACGCTTTATACACGGGGTTATACACATGTAAACGTATATAGAGAAGGATTTACAAACGGTTTGAGTTCTCTTGGCTTTGGTATTTTAATGCATTTAGGTAGCAAAACATCTAGTCTTTTCTTTTGAGCTCAGTATCCAGACTTCTTTTCCTTTGCTTTGCGTCAGCGTTGTCTCAGCCAAGAGTTCGGAATTTAGACATGTTTAGGTCGTTTTATTTTGTATGTTTATGCTTTGATAAGTATAAAGTAAAAGTATAAAGTCCCCTAAAATGAAAATACTCAAGCAAAGTTCCTGAACTATAGTTTAGTAGAAGTACGTCCGTTATTGTCCACTGGGTGGCAGCAGTGTAACTCACCTCTCTTTAAGAACGCAGAAGAAGATCTAAACCGGAAATAACGTTTGTTGGTTCTCTCTGTTTTGAAACCTGGGACGAATACCGAAATACTGGCGATAATGACAACTTGTCATGTGTCGGTTATTTATGCGTCTAGTTAGAACGCATCTGTATGTTTCGATTATGATGAAGTCTACAGTTAAATAGCTGCTTCCGTTGGATTTTTTGCTGCTTTTTTCGTTCATTGGCACTAGTCGCAAACTAGCTAGATAGCTAACAGGCTAATGCTGCATTCATTTCCCGAGGGAAAGTCGGGAATTCTCAAGTGGGACGTGGGAATTCCAACCTCTGAGTGTTTCAGAGCTCCATGTCCACAAGAAGCTGATGGTTCATTGGCTAGTTACGTTATATATCTACTTAGCATATAACATTAGCAACCGTATGAGCAACATAACAATTCAAATGTATGTTTAACCAATTACCGCGTAGTTGTTTGAAATAATTTAAAGTTATGTAATACTGAAGATCGACCTTAGATCCATTCTAAAGATTATAAACCTGTTTAAAGTTGGGGTTGAGAAACCTTGCCCGAGTTTTCTACTTGGGATTCCAACTGGAATGGGCGTTCCACTGCAGTATTCCACATAGGAGGTCGGACTTTCCGACATGAGTTGAACGCAGCATAACACATAGCTAAACTTTGACAGTCGAATGTGAGGAGATGGATCCAGAAGTTTTCCAGCCCGTCTTTACAGGTTGGTTAAGTGGTTAATTGATAAACCAAGTTCCTGTGCTAAACAGGTTTAGAACGCTGGATTAACTTTAATTGCTGCATCAGCTACGTTTAGGCACGTACCTGCTACATAGGGTTAATTCCGGCTTGCACTGCATCATGGTTGGTGCTCTAATTTTAAGACGAATAAATTAGACTGAATACACAGAAATAGTTTTTGTTATAAAGTTATAAGTTGTGCTTTGTGCACTTGGTCGGAGCTTGTGGTAACATGGCAAGAGTGTGATTGAGGAACGTTTGTGCCGTTGAACACGCAGCCAATTCCTAAATGAAGGTTGCATTCAGAGTACGACTGTTCCCATTTTGAAACCTAAAGCACAGCAAGCACATGCAGTGTGACGGGACTGAGTCAGATGAGGGAAACGTGAGTGGATGAATTGGAATAAACTGATGGATGTGTTTTGTCAAATTAAGTGCAAGTGCTTTTCTGATTCAGGTGGCCCCATTCCTCTTCCATCCCTGCGCCTCTTGGTCCCACCTTTTCAGCTCATGACAGCATCCCTGTGGCAGGTGATACAGCAACAGCATGTCATGAACTACTGGAAAGTGGCCGAGTTTGTCTCCTTGGTGATGGAGATGGTCCCAGAGCTGTTAATGTACAAGCATTGGACACAACTTCATCTGGGACTACAAGCGAGGGTGAGTGCACATAGCAGATATATGTGGCATGGTGTAATGGAAGGAGAGCTAACGGTTGATAGCAAGAGGCTATGTTATTATTAACAGATTTAAAGACCTACAGACGTTTGCAGTTGACAGGTTTACAAATATCCAGTCCACTGTTTATGAACTTGCTCGAAAGATTGATAGATACCCAGGGAAATATCAGGTCCCACAGTAACAAACTGGAAATCAACGAACAACAAAACAAATCTCTATAATTAATCCTAATAAAATTAAAAATGGACTCTTTGATCGCCCCCTTTACAGTCAATGGACTTATTTACATATATAAAAATATATGTCACTGTAAACACACAGACTAGTGTGTGAAATATTGGGGACTTTGTAACATTTTGATGTGATGTATGGTTGTTTTTCTCTCCAGTATATTCTTGAGTTGTGTCGTAGTAAGCAGCCGGTGGATCCTGGGTTTGTCATGTCCCACCTGGACAAGGTTAAACCGCTGACGCCCCTGCTGGGAGACGTAAGTGTCTACAGTCTAGAAGGATTACTGTGAAACACGATGGTGCCAACTGACAGGTGTTAAGATCAAGATCACCATGTTGTCCTAACCATGTTGCAGGTGAATGAACCGGAGGTTGAGGGAGTGGAGGATAACTTTCTCGAGCTGGTCCAGACTCTTCTCAAAGACCCCGAAGAGAGAGAACACTTTTTCTTGGTGAGGCAACATCACCAAACACATCAGAGCGCAAAAAAAAAACTTGGTTATCTTCTGGTTACGAGATTTAATTGTCTTTTCTTGCCGTTTGTCATCTTTTATCGAGATTTTCTAAGTCAAGTTAGGTCAGCAGAGAAATTGAATTTAGAGAAATCGGCCTGTGTAACCGATATTCTGATTGGACTACAGTTTTCATTTCCATGTTTATTTCAGTTGTGAATTTGGTCTTATATTTAATTCTAACTGACATTAAAGTCAGTAAAGTCTTAAATTTAACTTGAAGCTTACAGACATCCTGATTTATGTGACATGGTGACAGTGTCGTCCTCACTGTCTCTTGTTGTCTTTCTAAGGAGGTCTTCCCCGTTGAGTATGGACCACAATATGACAGTGACCTGCAGACTCTGTTTGGGGAGTTCCTCTGTCGACTGGCTCAGCTGTTGCCAGTTCCTGACCTGCAGCAGGTAAGTGATCTCTTTACTTCATTTAACAGGTGGCGGTGTCGTGTCTTTGTGGGTATCCCACTCGTTGGCTGTCAGGGTTAGAATAGAATATCAAAAGAGGGATACCAAGGCGTTTTTACGATATATCGCCATATATTTAAGTGATGATCTGGAAACGTGAATATTGAGATATCGTGATGATTTAGCCTACGTGTTTTTTAATATAATTTTACAACACCGTAGCTCTTAAAAATCCACACTAAACATCCTCTCTTTCTCTCCTTTGCTCCAGTTCCCTGCAGGTCACGACTCCGCCCACTTGTAGCTCATGTGTGGTGTGTTGTCCCAAACATTTACACAAGACATTATGCGGATATGTATTATCGAAAAAATCTATATATCGTCGAATATCACTATTGGCTCCAAAAATATTATGATATAATTTTTCAGCCATATTGCACAGCCCTACCAAGGCCCTACAAACTGAAGTGAAAGTAGACATTCATCAAGCTGCACTGCAGGAGTCATTTCCCTCAAGAAACAGCTGCTTGGTCTGCAAGTCACTGCCTTGGTATCATTCTTGTTAGATTCATAACATTGTTGAAATCAATAGTAAGTTGAGCATCATCAGCATAAGGGATGGACATAGGTTCTGTCTCTGTATCTCTCATGGTTCTGTAACGTGCGTTAGTTTAAAGCATCCACCAAATGGCATACGTTATGTTGTTAAGTTTTTCACAGCTTTGATTAAATGAAAGATCACAGGTCATGTGCAGTGTCATGAACACTATGTTTTTTGGGGTCTGCCACAGACGGTTTCGTGGCTGGGAGCTGCACCCTCCGTTCTGGACGACTGTGTTCATTCCGTCTCTGAACCCGCGGACCTGAAGAATTTGCTCCAGCACCACAAACGCCTTGGACATCTAGAACAACATGGTGAGAGACTCACAACAACCACCGGCGTTGTGTTTAACTATGACATCATCTTGCTTTCTTACATTGTCCATTTCCGTGCAGTTCCTCCTTCCTCGATGGGTGACTGCATCCTCTCCTCCCTGTCCAACGCTACCCCCAGTAGATTGGCCAAACCCCCAGAGCACCTCAGCATCAACGCCCAATCAGATCCTCTACAGGGCCTCGGGGACGACGCCCACACTGTGTCGTTCGTGGACGACGTAGCAGTGGAAATCATTGCGGTGACAGATTACGCGGAGGTCGAGCTGGGGACGAGCACCGACGCAGAGGTGATGGGAGGTGAATGTTTTGAAGGAGCTGTCATTGACGCGGTGCCCGAGGATCCTATGGAGCTGCTTCCCGAGGAGCCCGTAGAGACGCTTCAGGAAGAGAAGACAAGAGGAGAGGAGGTGGGTGAAGCCGAGGAGGAAACGACACAAGAACGGCGTGATCCGATGGACCTCGTCCATCCAGAGGAAACCGAGGACGACCCGACTCCCTCCCAACACAAATCCCCACCTGGGCCGCACAACTGTCCCGACTGTGAGAAGAAATTTAAATTTGCATCATCGCTGATAGCACACAGGGTCATTCACACGGGCGAGCGCCCCCATCGGTGCAGCGAATGTGGCCGTTGCTTCTCCTTCAGGCAGTCCCTGGACCGGCACAAGCACACGCACAAGACCGGACGCCAGTACGACTGCGTGATCTGCGGGGAGACCTTCCAGTCCTTGTCAGCCCGCACAGAACACAAGCAAACGCACACGGAAGACGGCGTGTACACGTGCACGCAGTGCAACAGGAAGTTCAACTGGGAGCTGGCGCTCATGAGGCACCTGAAAACTCACACGGAAGGTCGTGACTCAAACGGACCCGCAGGGAGCCTCAAGTCTGAGCAGGAAGTTGTAGTAGGTGAAGAACATGTAGAAGAGCAGCTTGTCTCACTTCCCGAAACTGAGTGCCAGGCGCTGGTGGTGGACGGCGGGGGCGGCGATAGGGAGCCGAAGGAAGAGGAGGAGGGTCAGAACAGTCACGACCCTTCCTCTGAGGCACGAGTCCGGGTCCCTAAACTCGTGGATGAGGTCATTTCCCTGGTCAAGGTCCGCACCAGCGGGCGCAAGCGCAAACCCACCATGAAGATTCAGGTGATAAATTTACAGAAGCGAATTGGAAAGAGGTCGGCATCTAAGAGAAGGATGGAGGTCGGCACGGTGAATCTAACGGCTTTGAAGCCAGTGCCTTTCAACAGGTATGGATGTCCGTCGCTGTTGACCCTTCAGTTTGGTTTTTATGTCCTTGCTCTGGTGTCAGTCAGTGGATTTAATAATATTCAATGCTTTATTTTGCCTTTCTCTTTGACAGCGCAGAGCACTCCTATGGTTCACCTATAGTCTCAACCAAGGATGGTGATGAAGGTGAGCGTGGATCACACGAGTGCTTCAGCATGTTACAGTATTATAGTATTACAGTGGGCATGTACAGTATTTCCTGTAGAATGTTTCAATCTCTCCACTGTAATTTCTTCCTGTAATTTAATTTCCAGTCTAATGGCTTTTTTTTTTTTTTTCAATCATTCTGTTTGTCATTTTGATTGTTATCCAGTCCAGCTATGTCTTATGTTTTGTTTTGTTTTTTGTTTCAAACTTTTGTTTGGTTTGAGGATCTTCGGTTTGTTTTTTGTTTTTAATCTCTGAAATAAATGTAAACTAAATCTACCATCTTTCATGTTTCTGTGACCTTTCTTTAAGGTTCTGGAGTGGATGGATCATCACCTGCTTTCTCTTGCCCCAAGTGCTCCTTCTGCCATGCAGATGAAGAACATGTCCAGCATCACATTGACGAGATTCATTCTGCTGAGGACGGATCGCCTCAGCCCCTCGCAGATCCAGAGGGACGCTTCGGCTGTCCAGACTGCGAGAAGACCTTCAAGTTCAGGTCCTTGCTGAAGGCCCATCAGCGCATCCACACGGGCGAGCAGCCTTACCTTTGTTCTCAGTGTGGACGGCGCTTTTCCTTCAAGCAGTCGCTGGAGAGGCACAAACTGACGCACAAGGACGGCCGCAAGTACGAGTGTCTGATCTGCGGGGAGTTCTTCAAGTCCCTCGCCGCTCAGAGGGAACACAAGAGCACCCACATGGAGAACGGCGAGTTCCTGTGTTCCGAGTGCGGCCGGGCATTCGCCTGGAAGTCCGCGCTGGTGAGACACCTGAAGACTCACGGGGACGACGCGGACAAAACGACGCGACCTTACAAGTGCTCCCACTGTGACCTCGGCTTCAGCTGCGCGACGTACCTCAACAGGCACCTCCAAACCCACAAAGAAGAGAGACTGCACACCTGCAATTGCGGTAAGAGCTTCGCCTACAAGGCCGCCCTCACGGCTCACCAACGCATCCACCAGAAGGAGCGGCCGCACCAGTGTACGCAGTGCGGGAAGGGGTTCCTCTACAAGGGAGGCTTGCTGAGCCACATGAAAATCCATTCGGAGGAGATGCCCTTCATGTGTTCCTTCTGCGGCAAGAGCTTCAAGAGGGAACGGAACATGAAGAAGCACGAGCGCTGCCACACCAGAGAGAACGTGTTCAGCTGCACCCAGTGCGACAAGAGTTTTGTCTACAAGGCGACTCTGATCAGACACGAGCTCACGCACTCGGGCGAGAGGCCGTTCCTTTGCTCCGACTGCGGGAAGGGCTTCTTTTCCCACGCCGAGCTTTTGAAGCACGAGCGTTTCCACACCGGACACAAGCCGTTCCAGTGCCCTCACTGTGGGAAGAGGTTCACCCAGTCCTGCTACCTGACCATCCACCTGCGCTACCACACGGGGGCGCGCCCGTACTCCTGCACCGACTGCGACAAGAGCTTCCTCAGCGCCAACCGGCTGAAAAGACACCAACGAACGCACACGGGCGAAAAGCCGTACCTCTGCGTGATATGTGGGAAAGCATTCAAGCAGTCGTATCATCTTAAAATGCACCAACGAACACATACCATAGATTTTACATAGGCAACATCAAGGCTTAAATTTGTTTTTGGTGGTTATTAGGTTGACAATTTAAAGGGCCAGAGTCTATATTTAACTTAACTGATGCAAAATAGAGTTCATACGTATTATTTGTGGAAATGCCTCTTTAATTTAAACAGTATTGTCCTTTAACAACTCGTCCCCTGTCCTTGTCCGAGTAGGAACTGTATTAAATTAAAAGAAAATGTATTAAATGTCCCTAATGTATTTTCATTCATGCCGACTGCATTGGATTGTCTAGTTTTCATAAGCTTTGTATTGTAATTAAAGCAGACTGAACATGGGAAACACACAGAAGTATTCCTATATTATCTTCTCTTTCATTACGTGAATACTGAGCTTAAAACCTTCAAAATAACAAATGGAAAAAGGAATAGAAATCCAGTCTTTATTGAAAAGCACAGGTATGTTTCACAAGAGAACAAAAGAAGTACTCATTTTGAGAAGGAAACAAAGCATACAACCTTCAAATCTATTATCCACTCTGTCCTGGTGCATCTCATACAAGTTAACAGACATTTACAGCCTCGGTTTGGTTTCAAACAAGGACAAACACCTGGGTACCGTGGTTAAAGGTCACCGAGGCCTCGGGGGGAGAATACATGAGACGGTTGTGAGCCGCCATCGGTTGGTCTCTAGTCATTGGATGTCAGCTCTAGATAGAGTTTAGTGTTACATCTCATTTACAATGTTTTCAGAAGGATTGGGACATACTGCACTAAGCTTTTTCTGATTCCTTACTGTATTCCAGTAGTGGGGATGAACTATCATTCACAACTAGCCTATTCCAGGTTATTTTGGAGATGTCAAAGTAAGAGTAAAAAAAAACAACAGAAAAATATAACACACAACTGAACTGCTACTTTTCACCCCTGGATCTACTGAATCAGTGAACTTGGGAACTTTCAACAGGTTTCTGTCCCCTTGGTAACTGACTCAGATCACATCAGTAACATCAGTAAGTCAGGGAACAACAGTATCAAGAACACACAGTGAAGACAACGCATGGCAGACAGTAGCTCTGCTTTACCTATCGACCTTGACAAGCTAGACCAGTGGAACCCAGTCATTCACTACAGAGGGACCCCGAGTATGCATGTTTTCTCTCCGACTGTTCACTACACCAGCCCATTTCACTAATCAGCTCCCCCCTGTCTCTGACTGAAGGTGTGCTACTTGGTGAGATCAACTGCTGCAGTCCTTGGTTGAAATGAAAACCTGCGTACTCTTGCCCCTCGGTGACACATGGGTGAAACCCACTGTACTAGACAGGACGGTGATACTACACAATTATGTGAAGAGTAATGGGGCAGTGGTCGCTTCCCATGGCTTTGTTCCGGATCTTGCTGTCGCACAGGCCCGGCAGCAAGGCGGAGGACAACAGGAAGTAATCGAGCCTCCAGCCCACGTTCTTGGAGCGGGCGTTCATCATGTAGGTCCAGAAGGTGTACGCGTAGGCCTGCTCGGGGTAGAGCTCGCGGAAGCTGTCGGTGAAACCGGCCACCAGCAGTTGGCTGAAGCCCTCGCGCTCGTCCGGGGTGAAGCCGGCGTTCTTCTTGTTCCCCTTGGGGTTCTTCAGGTCGATCTCCTCATGGGCCACATTCAGGTCTCCGCACAGCACCAGCGGTTTGCGCTTGTCCAGATCGCTCAGGTAGTTACGGAAGTCCACATCCCAGGTCTTGCGGTAATCCAGACGCACCAGGCCCCTCCCAGAATTTGGAACATAGGCCGTAACCAGGAAGAAGCTGGGGAACTCTGCAGTAATGACACGGCCCTCCTTGTCATGCTCCTCTTTACCTGGTGGGTTGATAATATAGTGTTTATATAAGATAATAGATTTTCGGCAATCATACGCAAAGATCATACTAAAATATATTTTTTTAAAGTAAAAATAAGAGGATAAAAATACAAGGGATTGGCAAAGAATTGTGTGCAGACAGCATTCTACACATTTCAATGCTTCAAATTTCCAGAATATTTTCCAGACAGATTTTGGTCATTAAACTTTAATCAAGTCAATACTGGCTGGTTAATATTGACTTGGCCGTATCAATCTATAGCTGAAGAATATTATTGACAACAACAAATATCAAGATATGTGAGATAACAGTGGGTCTGGTCTGTAACAGTCAAAATGTATTTTGAAAGAACATTTTCTGAAACCTATTGCACAATTTCCAACATTTCCAAGACCTGAAAATTATCAACTTATTTCGCCATCCTTTTCAAAACTTTCCAGACATACGTAGGAATCCTGTTATATAAACACACACCATTCAATTTTCTAATCAGTGTAAATACAACTATGAGGATAAAAAGATAAAATGCCACCAAGGGTGTTAAACACTCGGTTCTGCTGGTGACATCACTCACCAATGCCATAGGTTACTTTGAGGGGCTCTGTCTTGCAGAGCATGGCCACTCCGCTGTAGCCCTCCTTTTCCTCAGAGCCAGCCCAGTACTTGTGGGGATACTCTGGCATGGAGGTGATGTCAGCAGGCAGGGCCTTCTCCGCACACTTGGTCTCTTGCAGGCACAACACATCTGGAGCCTCCTCACGGACCCACTAGGACAAACAGAAGCAAAGTCTTAAAGGGATAGTTCGGTTTTGGGGAATTTGGACATTTCAGACAGTCAGGCAAACTTGTGGATGCCATTTTTATGTCTCTGTGTGAACCTGGAAGGAATGCAAGAAAACTTAGCAGAACGGTTAGCTTAGCTCAATTGCTGGAAGTCTATGGGATCAAGTAGCAAACGTAGGAGCTGCTAGTTAATCCCATAGACTTACAGCAATTGAGCTAAGCTATCTGCTGAGTTAACCTACAATCTCTTTAGTTTAGTTAGTCCTCCATCATGGTGGCATTTACCCCATAACCACAGGCAACCCTTCTCCAAACATTACGTGCAAGGCCTATAATAAAAGCGTGCCATCAAATTTCTGTTTCTCGACCCTGAAGGTCCCGTCAAACTCACATCCAGGCCCTTCTTTTTCACCCAGGCCCTCAGCCCATCCACGTTCCAGGAGGTGATCTTCATGTTGGCAGCGCGTCCATCTTTGCTGGTCATTTTATCGGGAGGGTCATCATACATTATTGGGGCCTCTGGCTCCTTTCCCTTCTTCCCTTTCTTTGCAGGGGCTGTGAGGTGCAAGACGGTGATGTGAAGTTATGGAAATAGATCTGGACTAGTTGGAACCAAGTTCCATATGTTTTTTAGACTTCACGTGTGAGAGTATCTACTAAGAAGCACAGAGAACAGATGCCGCCTTGACTTCATAGTATGATTGTAGTAATTCACTGGAGAGTGGGGCAACCATACATTCAAACAAGTGTGATCTTCTTTTGGAATTATACACACTTGCACCCTGAGGACGGCTTATGTGCCACAACATCCTGGTGATTTATTTTAAAGCGATTTTGCTATGAATTATTCAAAAGAATGAGTAACAACGTTTGCGATAGTACCAGTGGCATTATCATGGTCCCCCTCTGCAGCCTCCTCTTCAGCATTCTTTCCTCTCTTCATACTGGAATTTGCTCTGACACCAAACACACCGCGCAGACACACCACACGCACACACCACAACACACTCGCCGCTGAAAGAAGAGGAGAGAAAGGTAACTAACATGTTCACCTGAAATTACGTTGTTGCAGCAGTCAGACATCAGACATAGAAGATACATCAAGGAATAGCATACAATAACTCGTAAAGCTAAGTTCCAAAATATATCACACCAACATACTAATAATAAGCATAATGATCTAGCTTGTATAGTATGAAGATAGATAGAAAGATAGATAGAATTGCAAAATAGAGAAATATTCAAGTGGCAAGTGTGCCAAGATGCATGTGCCTGGGTCAGAAGTTATAATAGAAATACTTTATCTACAGTGCAAATAGCTTGAGTTTCACAAAGATCATCGCAGAAAAGGCACAAAGAATATGTCGTGAAATTACTGAAACTACACTACAGTTATTCTAAGTTAAATGGATGTGTATGTGTGGAGGCCCCTGTGCAGCCGAGGCCCTGCACTTTTAAGCCGCTGACGTCTCCACCGAGCAACACATGAAGCACCGCCTGCAGGACTTCCTCTGGAGGACTAACTTACAATGCAAATTCGCGTTAAGTAATTTGTTTACGTGTCCGTTCGGCGAAATATGTTGCGCGTTTATACGTCGAGATAAAAACACATAAGCAGATCTGGGTCATTTGACACAGGACGGTCCTGGAGCCGAGCCGAGCCGTGCTAACGCTGGACATCTTATGTGACAAAAGGCTTCCAGCTCACACGACGAGCTGATCTGAGAGCAGGCGGCCTAGGATGGGAATTTATTACCTGTGTTCCTAAATACAAGCTTTAGTTTATTAACGCGTTCAAACGCGGTTTCCTGATATTTCTTTCACAAATGGTAATGTATTAACAAAAATATGCAAATAATTCTTACTTGTACTTCCACTGCAGGATGCAAGAACAACGCCAGTACTGCTTCACAGTCACTCCCCCAACACACATACACACACACACACACACACACACACACACACACACAAAGACCACATGTGCTCGCCGTTCCGACTGGCTGCCTAAACATTTGCCTGATGGACTGTTACGCCTTAACGAATATGCAGGTCTTTCTTAAAAAACTTTTTGAAAAATAAAACACTCTTGTAATTCATTCGAACGGATATGAAATCGCTAAAAAAAAAAAACATTTGCATTGAAACGTCGGGCTGATATAACCTTTTTCTTCAGGCATCACTAGACATGCCAATGTTATGGGTCCTCCTGCCTGCATGGGGAAGCTGTGCTACACAGATTATAACAGTCAGTCACCAATTCGTTTTTAAATTAAATAATATTGGCTTGGATTAATGCAAGATATTGGTGGATAGCGACAAGCAAGGTAGTACCTTGTTATACCAAAATCATTTTCTTCTAAAGGCTTTGAAAACGCATCTTTAGGGGCGCTGCTGTCTCTGCTTGTAAAGTTTATAAGATTGTGCTCCTTAAAGTTTGATATTGTCTAATTGCTCCTAGTCATTATCCCTTTATGTTTTTCTATAGGAACTTATATCACTTAACAAACTGCTTGCAGAAATCTGAGGGCTGCCTCGTTTATCCGAAAACATACATAAACATAACATACATAGTCAGAATCACCTTTATTCTCCAGCTACATTACACACACAAGGAATTCGCTTTGCCTTTGGTGCAGGGATACATACTTACAGAGTTACATCCATTTAACAAAGACACTCACATGCAAGAGAAATACAGGACCTCACATATAGTGCAGAGACAATGCAAGACACAACAGACAGTAGGCTACACATATTATATATGAGGATACTACAGCGTTGTGAGAGGTAGATAACAGTGTATTGTGTATAGTTACCTGTGCTGTATAAATATGACTAGATATGAAATATAAAATAACATACATAACCTACCTCCTACAATATGAGCAACCGCCTTTTCCGAATTGTCAACAACCACTGTTAAGTTTGACATAGTTATGAGCCACCAAACAGCACTTATACAAATGAAATGTGATTCGCACTGTCGACCATATATTCATTTTGTCTTTGTCCTACTGTTTTAGCAACCATGACTGTGGTAATCGGGTTTGAGGGCAGTGCCAATAAGATCGGCATAGGAATTGTCAAGGATGGTGAAGTGCTCTCCAACCCACGACGCACGTATATCACACCCCCCGGCCAAGGCAAGCGAGACTATTGTCAACCGCAAACCTTACCCACAATGTAATGGCGATATGTTAAGGTGTATATCTACTACGTGCAATCCATCCCAGGATTGAACTTAAACGCCTATTATTCGTCTCGGTCAGGGTTCCTACCCAGTGAGACGGCCAGACACCACCGCGGCGTCATACTGACTGTCCTGAAGGAGGCGCTAGAGCAGGCAGGCCTGAAGCCTGCGGACGTAGACTGTGTGGCGTACACCAAAGGTGAGCAAGGCATTGACCAGCTCCAGGGTGATCTCTCTCATGACAAAGAGACGGCAGCACATATTAGATGCCGTCTCATCCCATTATGTCTCCCTTATTTGTGACCTCGCTGGCCTCTCCTCCTGTGGCCCCAGGACCCGGTATGGGAGCCCCCCTGGTGACGGTGGCCCTGGTGGCTCGCACGGTGGCTCAGCTCTGGGGGAAGCCCCTCATCGGAGTCAACCACTGCATCGGACACATCGAGATGGGCCGTCTCATCACGCACGCCAACAACCCCACGGTGCTCTATGTCAGTGGGGGGAACACACAGGTCGGTGTCTTCCTGGAATAATATAACATACTTCATTTGTATTGATTGACAAGGATGATAAGAGAGGTAGAGACGAATAAAATGATCTTTGTGACTGACTGAGGGGGCTTAAAATAGAAACATTGGCCCTTGAGCCTCCATCTGTAGGAGTTGGGGGATAATTGCCTTGCTCAAGGGCACATCTGTGGAAGTGTGTGAGGGAGGGGAGAGCATTACCCATTCACTTCCCAGGCACATCTTACAAGCCTGTCCAGGGATTTGAACCAGCAACCTTCTGATAACGAGCTTGCTCCTCTAACCCCCCATTACCTGTCAGAAGGAAACACAAGGTCACAAGACTGTTTCTTCCTGAGAGGAATACCTGCGTTTCCATATGAATAGAAGATAAGGCCTGTGTTTAAGGTGTGATTCTCTCCATGAAGGTTATTGCATACTCAGAGCGACGGTACAGAATATTTGGAGAGACCATCGACATCGCAGTAGGCAACTGCTTGGACAGGTTCGCTAGAGTTATCAAGGTTTGTGTTGTGAATGTGTTCATTAGACCAACGTTTTCTGCAGTATCTTCTATTTGTTTATAGAACTGTTTATACAATGTGTTGTGTTTGTTGTATTCTTATCTAAATCCCATTATTTTCTGATCCAACAGGAATCATTAAAGTGTAATCTAATCTAATCTAATCTAATCTAATCTAATCTAAACTAATCTATTCACCTCTAATATCATACATGTGCAGTAATTGTTGATTTGCGACTGTTTCTGCACTCAGGTTTCAAACGACCCCAGCCCTGGATACAACATTGAGCAGATGGCCAAAAAGTGAGTATCCGTGTTTGTTGTTTGTTTGATTGATTGTTTGTTTGTTTAAATCAAAACACTAACCACTACATTGACTTTAAACATTAACATTAAGAGGTCTTCTGTGTGAACACAGCTCAGTCGACAGGAGTTTTGCTAATCATGAAAGACTAGTTTGGTGTATAGTCAGTAGTTGTGACAGGCCTCTCTAGAAATCCAAACAATGCTGTGTAATGTTGCCTTGCTTATTGGTAAACATACATACGTCCCTTTTCTTTTCAGCCTTTTCTGAATTATTATCATCAAATGCTATATTTGAAACAGATATGATCCACCAAGCATCACTTATTGCACGGAGCGCTGTTGTGCAGGTTGTGTCAGGCTGTCATCAATTTATCCCAAATAAACGGGTGATATTTTTTTTCGGGAAAAGCAATACTTTTAATTAGCATATTAATACGATCTCTGTGGATATCTTCTCTTTATTTAATTGTTTGGTTAAAGGTCGTATCACTGCAGGGTTGCCACTAGATTACTGTTTTTGTTTTACAGTGTTACTGTTTAGTAAATTCAGTAGATTACTGGCAGTATTGATACCTCAATAACTGTAGATATAGCAGTGTAACAATATCTTGACTGTACTCTACATTAGTAGAACATTAAAGTGACATTCATTCTACTACATACTGAGTGATTCAGTTAAACTGCTCGATATACAATAATAAACACATGCAAAGGAAGAGGATGAGAAACGACATGATCCAGTCACTTGGTTCAAGTGTATCATCAGACTCTTATTCTCATAGGGCAGCATCAACATATTGACACAAATAAAACCAAAACCTCCCCGTTCCAGTTCTCACTTACCAGGCAGGTGTCACCAGGGAAGGGCCTGCAAAACCACATCCAACCACATTTCAGGAAAAACACAAACAAAACCCAACTAACAGACAGACCAAACCACCATCAGTCTGTCCAAACCTACGACAACAATAGTGATCTCAGTGACCTATATGAAGTCCCACAGGAAGTCCCACAGGAAGTCCATGAGGTTCCTCAGCAGAGTGGAGACGTGTGGATTCACTGTGTTGTTGTTCTCTTGGAGACACCTTCCCCCCCGGCTGGTCTTAGTTCCTCTACCTGGGTTCATTCCAACTAAGCTCCTGAAAAACATAATAGTCTAAGATCAGAGACTGAATGACAAAGTGCTCATATGTTAAATAATGACTTGTGGTTTTTCACAGTTCACATACACGCTTGCAAAAAGAGAACTAGGATCAAGGCAATTAGGACAGAAAGAGTATTATCTTTGAATGAATTCAAGAGTACAGGCAGCCTCCTCTTGGTATTGAAGGTTGAAGATGTAGTATGTAGACAACACAGCAGCGGGCCCTGACAGAAAAGTAGTCTGGATGTCCTCAGACATGACATGACCCTCAAGACTGATCATCCAGCCCCACCTGTGTCCTGTTCCACCTGAAACTTTAACCAGTAGTAATACTTTTAGAACTCACAGTAGTAATCTTTTTAGAAGCTCTCAGTGTCTTCTTCAAGCACCTGTTGTGTGTTCAGGTGTGTATGTTTTGCTGATCTTTGAGATCTGTTTCCTCTCCATGTCGTCAGGGGTAACCAGTACGTGGAGTTACCGTATACAGTCAAGGGGATGGATGTCTCGTTTTCTGGGATATTGTCCTACATTGAGGTTAGTGGATTGAATTTCCATCAGAATAATTATCCACAATAAGTCAACTTTACCCTTTTGAGACACAAGTTAAAATTGTAGTATAATGTTTCAGCATTTTTCAAGACTTGTTAATTCTCTTTCCTCTCCAGGAAGCTGCTGATAAGATGCTGAGCTCTGGTCAGTGTACAGCAGAGGACCTGTGCTTCTCTCTACAGGTTTGAACCAGTACAGTCTATTAACACAGGGTTCCCTTTCACAGTGGTCCTTCTAGATTGATGGGTTAGAGGGTTCCACTTCCCATGTAGTTCAACGGGTAGAGCAAGGCACTAACACTGTCAGGGTTAGGGGTTCCATTCCTTGTGTAGCTCAATGGGTAGAGCAAGGCACTAACACTGCCAGGGTATAGAACAGTGTTTATACTATATTATATAATAGTGAAATGTGTGGTCGGCCTGCTTGTCCCGTTCTGCAGGAGACCCTGTTCTCCATGCTGGTGGAGATTACAGAGAGGGCCATGGCTCACTGTGGATCCCAGGAAGTCCTCATCGTCGGGGGCGTTGGCTGTGAGTAGCTTCAGGATGCCTTCAAGTGCTGACTAAGTAACAAATGACCCATCTCCACTATTGATACTTAATCAGTAGTAGAGATGGGTCACACACACAGTGTGTGTACTGCATTCCTATGTAGAAGTATACAGTATGTGTCATTGATGTCGTGATGCGTGCGTTGACCCCATTTGTACATGCGAGTAGCCTATTTGCGAAGGACGACCCCCCAAAAGCCAGGTGATAATTTGAACCCTGGTGGTTACCAATGGTTACCAATGGAACAATTCTGAAAAAAAGCAGTATTCTAAGCCCCTAAGAATCTAGAGATGACGTCTGAGTGACGTGATGTGAAAAGTTGAACACTTCTTTCCTTTTAACTTTGATAGTTACTTTGCATAGAACACAGACAGAAATCCCCCACAAACATGCATTTTTAAAAGACATTGCAGTACAACAAAATTTAGTTTTGCAAGCCACTGTCTTTTTTTAGCTAGACCTTCTGCTACGATCATTCTATGGTCACAGGAACATTGTTGGGGCAGTTCTGATCTTGCCCTAAAGTATAAAAATGAACCAGTGCTTCAACTATCCCATCATTCATGGTAAAACAAGTGGAACTAATCCCCCCATGTCAGTGGAAATCAATCGGGCATCATGACCCACCTTTGTATTGTTTTTCATAGAGAATCTAGCCACCTGAGCTTTTGTTTCATGTGTAGGTAATCTCCGGCTGCAGGAGATGATGGGGGTGATGTGTAAGGAGAGAGGAGCGAAGCTGTTTGCTACTGACGAAAGGTAAACCGCCAAAATAACTGATCAGGGCATCTTAATTAGTTTAACTGACTTATTCACTTGTCTTGGCAGCTGAACCACTCCCCTGCAGTTTGAGGCCTGCTGTTCCTTGCATGAGATATTAATGAGTTATCTCACCATATGCATCTCTACTGGCTAATGTACCATAAAGACTGGTGTTTGAACACAATCACTTATAATTGCAGATAGACATTTTATCTTCCCTAAGTGTGGAATGTTGGTGTGTCGGCAATATTGAAAGATTTTGTTTCATTCAGAATGTCCTTCGGTCCAAATAACAGTGTGTAAACGTTGCATGGCAGCTTCTGCATAGACAACGGTGCCATGATCGCTCAAGCCGGCTGGGAGATGTTTAGGTCTGGTCATGTGACTGAGCTGGGAGACTCCTGGATTACCCAAAGGTACAACCTGTTCTGTTCTGTTTTATTCTATTCTGCCATCTTCTGTTCTATCCTAATTTTATTGTCCCTTGTGATGAAGTCTGAATGAGTTCTGGGGTTCTTTTTCTTTTGATTTAAGGCATTCTACGTTCCTCGTTTAATTCTAATCTAACTTCTGTTTGCCATTGAACATCTACTAGACACTGTGTCTCTGACCCTTGACTCCTTCCTCCTGGTTTGGTTGTAATGTCAGTGGTCCTGAGCGTCCTGGAAGGGGGTCCCTCCCTCCTTCGTATCCCTTGACGTGGTTTCTTACATTTTTTCCTATCTATGGTTTTTCTGGGAACTTTATATTGTCCGATGGAGGGTTAAGGTCAGGGGGTGTCGTTTAATCCCAGTTAATTGTGGTCAGGTAAAGCCCTTTGAGACTGTAATGTGATTAAGGGCTGTACAAATAAACTTGACTTGATCTAGGAAATGACTTTGTTGTAAACTGGATCATAAACATTCTCAGAACGTATGGAGGAATTTCAGTTGTTGTTTTTTTAACTAGCCTTGAACAGAGGTCTGTAATCATCATCCTTTAATGAGCCATTTCCTGTGACAGGTACAGAACGGACGAGGTGGAGGTGACGTGGAGAGACTGACCGACTGCCAGATCTGATTCTTCAGCTGGGATGCGATGGCGGGGGTGAAGGGGTGCGTTGGGATGCGATGGCGGGGGTGAAGGGGTGCGTTGGGATGCGATGGCGGGGGTGAAGGGGTGAGTTACTCCTAGAACCCTGAGGCCATGGTCTTAAAGGGGAACTCCACTGAAATATACCTAAT
>OMKK01029040.1:45927-61905 GCA_900302305.1 Polymixia japonica
GGAGGTGACGTGGAGAGACTGACCGACTGCCAGATCTGATTCTTCAGCTGGGATGCGATGGCGGGGGTGAAGGGGTGCGTTGGGATGCGATGGCGGGGGTGAAGGGGTGCGTTGGGATGCGATGGCGGGGGTGAAGGGGTGCGTTGGGATGCGATGGCGGGGGTGAAGGGGTGCGTTGGGATGCGATGGCGGGGGTGAAGGGGTGAGTTACTCCTAGAACCCTGAGGCCATGGTCTTAAAGGGGAACTCCACTGAAATATACCTAATTGTTATTTTGCAAAAGGAGACATTTTGTAAAAAGAGATTCCCTCATTACCTTCCATAAAGGTTTACTCAAACAATGTCTGAGAGTGTAATTTCATGGTATCACAGACCATGAGAGCTCAAAAGTTAAGAAAAGTTAAGAAAAAACAGATCTTTTTAATTAAAGGTTTCCTCCAGATATGTACACCAGCATTGTGACATCATCACATAGGCTAGACTCTGTTACACAACATTTTCCTGGCCTTGCACTTATTAATTATAACTTTTCCAACTTTCATTACCTTGCTTTCTAAAGGCAAACCTTTAGAAAAAGGAAGCATTAAAGTTCGTGGAAATAATCAAGTTTAAAAAAATATATTTATAAAACTTTTACTTCAGGTGAAAATTTCCAATCCAGTCCAACAGTCAAACACCAGTTCAGGTAATTGATTAAGTCTTCGTATATAAAAACTCTTTTTCGTTACATGGCCAGATTGACAGGATACCTTGATCAATAGCAGTTAGTCTACTTCAGCCTGTGATAGTTTAGGGAAGCAAGATATTTATGTATTTACACACATGTAAAATAAAGAAACTGATTTTCTGACCACGTGGTATAGTGCATTTTCATTGCTGTCATTTGTTGATGTGTCAAAATGGACTCGAAATATATGACCAAAAAATAAAACTTACTCTACTACTCTACTGTGCATCATGGCTTATGGTGACACAGCACTCATGAGTTAGTCTAGTTACGCCTAATTGTTGCTAATCAATTGTGTTCCGTATCTTCATGCACATATTAGCTACATTTGTAAAGGCTGAGATTTTGGAAAACATCTGTTTAAAACTAAATTGGAAGTCCTGTCTAAAGCTGTATATTCCAGAGGTGGAGCTAGAAGGGAACAGTTTGTACGTAGACTGGTGCTTATATTTTCATATACATGCTTCCCTGCATAGATCTATGTATAAGTAGGCATACAAATGATTTATAAATAGGCTAAATAATAGCAGTGTTTACAGAGAAACCACATCGTGAGTCCTGTAAGCAGGTAGTTGTCTGTTTGGTCCCAGTTATTACCTGCTCAAACATGTCAAAATCCCTGTTGTAACACTGCAAATTAATTGTGTATAATTGTATATTTACATTTTAATATAAGCATAAAAGAATATCTTATGTAGAATGCCCACTGGGAAAGTCAAGATATTGATATAACATCCAAAAATTGCAGTGAAAAATGTGGCCAAAGTCAAATGATCTTGATCACAATCAGTCATAATCATGCAGTCCTACATCACTACCACTGAACAACAAGGTAAACCTTTAGCTGGCCACGGGTTTCACTGTCATAAAGACCCCCTCAACTTGTCCATTAAGGATCATTACATGCTGGCTCATACTTTGACATGGTTGTGTGTTGTGTCAGGTACAGGTCCTGTACCTGTCGATGGGAACCACAAGGTCAACAGTCTCAGCAGACTATTCACTGCTTATTAGAGATGAACAGGAGTTGCATGACCAAAAAAAAAGACATAAAATAAATAAAACCACATTTCAGTAAGTATAGTCTAAAGATGAGCTGAGCATGTTAAAATCAGTCTATTTGGCCTTTGTGATATGTAACAATTTCTTCAAGGCGTTGGCCTTGTCACCAATAAATCTATAAGCCACTATTTCAAATAAAAAAAGACCAAGGACTATCAAGTTTATTCATTTTTATTAAGCAATACTGTTCACTTACAATCCTCCTCCAGTGTAAATTTTATTTTGATATAATTAATTTTCAAAACTCAACATACTGAACACGAGATCCCTTACGGATTCACGGAAATATTCACCCAACCAGGAACAAAAATAAAACAACAAAAATTAAGAGAAAAAAAAAGGTAACCCAGTATTTGGATCTGACGGGTTAAAGGTTAAAGGGTGACCTCTGTGCTGCAGACCACACCCCTCTGTAAACTGAAGACCTGGTTACATCAGTCCTCTGTGTACGACGAAGGTGAGATATACGCAGGTGCAAGATATTCCTCCGTTTACACTTAAAAAAAAAAAAAAAAAAAAAGAAAAGAAAACGTGTGGGACAGAAGATAGGTTCGCTCTGTCTGCACACGCACGGGTCGGTCACAACAACAGGTTTTTAACAAAGTGCTTGGTTGACCACTCGGCTTACAGAGGACAGAAGGAGAGGAGAGAGAGAGAGAGAAGACAGTTTAATAAAACTGCAGCTTTAAAAAAGGAAAAAAAAAAAGAAAAAAGAAAAAAAGAAACCAATTAGATGACAGCTCCTCCAAGATTGTATTAAAAAAAGACCGGCTCTACATATAGAGACTAAAACTCGTCACGGGAGGCGATGAAAACAGGTCTCGTTAATTAAGGCAGGCTTCTGTAAGGCGTTAAAAAAAGTCCATTGCTGTAGATCTCAAAGGAGTCGATCCAAAGTGTCTCAGTGTGGCTTTGTGTGACATCATCCTGAGTGCAGTGTGCGTGAGGGGGACTTTAAAATTTGTCTGTCTTTCTGTGTTAAAATGTGCATGTAATTGTGTAATACGTGTGTGTGTGTGCGTATGTGGTGTGTGTGTGTGTGTGTGTGTGTGTGTGTGTGTGTGTGCGTCACACTGCTAGGCTGGGTGCTCCAGGGTGTCTTTGTACCAGACAACCTTTTTCGGATCTGAAATCATAAAAACAAACAAAGAAAAACAAAGTTGAGGGTGTGTTTTAATATTCAGAGCTACATCTCAAGGCCAGATCCTTCATGTGAAGAACCCTAACGTAGCTCTGGCTGATGAAGCCTGCGTGTCCATGGCACTTAATGGCGCTGGCTTCTCAATAATATTATCGACAGAAGGCCCAAGGCGGCTGCGTGTTCCCGATTGTGCCGAGAGTGTAGCGTGTTGTTCTAGCCTCCAGAACGCAGAGCGCCAAAGTTAAAAATACTTTAACTTCTCAAAAAGGAGCGTCGCACTTCAAACGGGTTTTAGATGGTCTAAAGCAGCAAGCTACGATCACGAGCTACAAACAGCATCTAAAACTTCACACGGACCTGCAGATTTTACAGTAACTTTACATACAACGGGTTGAATTAAAAAAATTAATATTTTAAAAACACAAATGAACCAAAAGAAAAACCATTTTGTAGACAAAGGAAGACTCATAACTCTACTAGTGACTAATGTTCTTTAGCAGGCAGCATTTTCCCCCTAAAGGGGGGCTGACTCATTTTGGAATGAGACTTACAACTGCTTGAAGAGTTAAAATCCCACTCCAGTCGTGTTTCTTTCTGGGGGTTTTTAAAAGAAAAAACATACTTGCCGAAAACAGAAGCAAAGAGCGTTGACGTGGGATATTTGAACCGGAGGGTTTTATTCGACATGGAAGGTAACATTACGGTTGTCTGTCTAGGCTAGCCACGTCAGACCATGACATCGTTTCAAAATCGTTTTTAACTCTACATAGAAAATCTAATCTTCTGCCCAAAATACTTTAATAACTAACTAAACGGAAGCCATTGGTCAGCACCAGGACGCATGTATAGGCTCAAAACCGTCAAAAATCAATAATGTGAGCCTTTAAACGTTTTAGGGAGATTAAACAATTTTCAAAACAATTGCAAATTGCTAATATGTACAAGGGAATTATTTACAGCATTCTCAGTATAGGTTCAGCACCAGTCACAGAGCCACATGTTCTTTGAGTAAGCTCACCTTTTTGTTTATTACAGACAGCATTCCATTCTATGAGAAAACAGAAGGATGGTTTCAGTTAGAACTCAAGAAATGAAAATACAAACATATAGGCTAGGAGAGCACAGGGAGCCACTAAATATATGGTGGCTTGAATGTTTCTAGAACCTCTCACCTCGATTGTGATAATTCAAAGCCTCCACTAGATGGCGACAGCTGAGCAGAAGTTTCCCGTTGCTCTCGTCAGTCTCTGGGCACGGGCCAAGGGGGACCGAGGTAGCAGCTGGAGCGGATGTCTCTCCGCGGGGCTGGCCCGTGCAACTCGTCTCTTGTTGCGGGTCAGACAATTCTTTCGCATCTGTGGGCTGAGCCGTGGCGGCGGAGGGGCGGGGGCCCGGGCCCTCCGTAGCGGGTCTGGCCTCGCTGATGAAACTGAGACCCCACTGGTTCTGCAGCAGCACCCCAATGGCCGGGCGGTCCTCCTCCAGCGGCCCGCCCGCGGCCCCAGCCTTCACCTTGGAGGCGTAGCTGACGGCGGGCTGCAGCTTGGCGGGGCTGTCCTGCACAGGGAACGCGGGTGGGGGCTTGAGCAGTGACAGACTGTCCTCCACCCACCGCTCCTTCTGGTTCTGCTTCTGGGGTCTGTCGCTCGCTCTGCCGGCCGCCTTTGGGCCCTCCCTGCGCAGGCCGCGGCCTTTGTGCGGACCCCTGCGCTCCTTTTCCCTGCGGTGTGTGTGCGCGGGTCCGGTCAGGTCGCCCTCGGGGCCGCTGGGTAAAAGCTGTCGGGGCTGCTGGTCTACCCCGGCGATGCAGCCTCCGCCCCCTCCGCCCCCACAGTTGCCTGAGCCAGGAGACAGGCGCCGGTTACGGATGTGTGGCTCTGAGTTGGTGGCGGAAACGAGAACTGCTGGGTCACACAGACTGTCCGACTCGCACACGGTGTTACTGGCCTCCCATGTACCTGATAAAGATGAAAAGATAGAAAGTTTGTAGTCATATCTACTCTAATCCACTTTTAAGTAAAATATCACCCGTTTGATTTGTTAACCCGTTTCAAAATGGAGAGGCAGACATAAAGACGAGCAACAATAAATAGCTGGTTACACCTCAAGTACGTTTAATTGTCAAAATTAACAAACACTGACGTTGGAACTTATTTAGCAGTTGCTTGAAGACCCAATTATGAGCGTCAACACCATTCTCTAAAACCTGAATGACAAGACAACTCCATTCCCCACCGATCTCCCCCAACAGCATCGTGAACAGCAACAGAAAGGTCGAAAAACACATTTTAGCCATTCAGCCGCAAAAACTACTTTCCCCAACAGTTACTAAAGCTCAAGACAGTGGCAGTTTAATGTTACGATTCACTTATACAACAAAGTCAAAAGAGAGCAAGTTGGGACAGGAGACCTTTCTACTAGGGGGTTAGAGAGGTCGTCTCCCAACCAGGAGGTCCTGGGTTCGATTCCCTGTGTGGTCATATCTGTCCAAGAACCCTTGAGCAAGATACCACCTACCTATACTACCCTATCTGCTCCAGGGGGGTTTGGAGCGATGTTCTTAACGCATTGTGAGTGTCTCTAGATAAGAGCATCGCTCTTAAATGTAAAGTAAATGTAAGTGAGCGGAGGTAAATGTAAGTGAGCGGAGGTAAATGTAAGTGAATGGAGGTAAATGTAAGTGAATGGAGGTAAATGTAAGTGAGCGGAGGTAAATGTAAGTGAATGGAGGTAAATGTAAGTGAGCGGAGGTAAATGTAAGTGAATGGAGGTAAATGTAAGTGAGCGGAGGTAAATGTAAGTGAGCGGAGGCGGGATCAGTTTAGCTGCGTTACGACACGCTGAGCTCAGTGAAACACGACGGTCTGCTCCGAGTCAAACGGTCGACAAGCGGATGACTAAATACGGTTCATTAGACGGGGATCAGTAGCTGCCGGGTACCGGTGACGTGCCCAAACCTCACCCCGTTAACGTGAAGGAGAAAGGGAATCTGGAAGAGGCTGAAACGTGGAGACCGAAGTTTCATAACCTCCATTCAAAACCACCACACGAAACGCTACTTTTATTTCGCATTTATTTACCGACTTTATTCGTTTCGTTCACGTGTGTATTGATCTTAAACACGTTTTGTATATTTATTTGCATCGCGTTATTATATTTTAACAGCGTATTTATTTATATATAATGTGGCGAGTCGAGCTCCTAGCATGCTAACGCTAGCATAGCGGCTAACGCTCCGAGGTTCAAGCAGGAGTTTGAACCGTGAGAGTCCGGCTTTGAGACGCGGGTTCGGGTCGGAGTTCGGGTTCGGATTAGAGTTCAGGTTCGGGGTCGTACCTGTCTTGATATGCATGTCTCTCCGCTCCGCGTCGCGCTGCTCTTCAAACCGTTTGGTAACTTTTGTTTACGGCGTTGATGTAACGTTGTCTTGTGGCCACACGGAAGCAACACGGAATGGGGGGAGGGCGGGACCGGAAGTACCGCTGGATCATCGGTCCGGCGGGAAACATGGACGGATGAACCTTTAGTGGATAAGTTTGATATATGATAACAGTGTTTTAACAGGTTTGCGGGGAATAATATCTGATGAGAAATAAAACTGTTTTCCTTACCCGACAGCCGAACACAACCTCGAAAATACATCGCATGATAAACATGATGCAAAGTGAATTTGTTCTAAAATGAACACTTAAGAAGTTGAAATTTCCTCTTTTCACCAAAGTGCGTTTGTAAAAGCTTCGCAGCCTTGTACAAATGGAATAAAATATGTAGCATACGACTTTCTAAGATAAAGATAAGTGCAAGTGAAGAAGCCTATGTGCACAGGGGTATTTCTAGGCATACTTGGCGCCCCCACACCATTGATCATTTTGCAGCAAGGAAATTGAGGCGTGTCCAGTTTTAATAAAATGTAGAAACTGTCCATCTGCTGTAATAGCAGAGAATGCCATTTTGAGTCTTTTTTGTTTACCCACTCTATGCACCTGTTGTTAAATATTTGATTGTACGAGTAAATATTGTTTTTATTTATCTGTTTTATATTTTTTAATAACTGCACACAATGTCTCCTTTATTGTTTACCTGCTCTTGCGCTTTTATTTATTTCGTGCCGTGTTTATAATAGTAAAGTTAAAGTGTTATTTCCCCTGAAGATACTGTCTTTTGGGGGCGGGGGGGCACCAGAGTGTCCAGAAACACCACTGTATGTGCAGCACCGTGACAGACATCCTGCACCTCATGCAAACCCAGATTGGATTTGCCAGGACGGGTCAGAATGAAGCCAGGGGTTGACCCGTTGGCTCCAGTATTTCTTCTGCAGGATTTATACCACATGTAGAGGTCAACATCAGGGCAACAGAAAGGTAAATCGAGTGAAAATGCTATTTAAAAGTTGGAGAATGCAATTTGATTAAATTAATGGACCGCATTTTCCTTTATCTTGAGAACTTGTTCAAAGTCAATAAAAGGAGAATCATAAGGCAGAATAACAACCACATAATCAGAGGGATGCGCACAAAAAAATCAATTCATGTCATCAGTTTGTATTTTTTAATTCATTCATAGGTCAGTTCACATCCTAGTACTTCACAAACAGTAGAAAAAAATCTCAACTTCGTAATAGAAAAATGATAAGGAGAGGCGACCGTTTTGGATGCAAAAAAGGAAACTATTGAAGCTAACAGCTGAACTGATAAAAATGTAAACATCACTATAAAAACTAGAATTCATGCACACAGGCAGCACATTCCTAGTGCATACACTCTTCTTCTTGCACCTTTTCAGATCAGCTCTGACCACAATTTTATCAATTGCTTAGTTATAGTGTACTTGTTGTCCGAGTTGGCTTGGAATTCTAGTCTCCAGTAGTTATTTTGGGCAATCTGTAACTCCAAAAACTGATCCCAAAATCACCTAAAACAAAACAGTTAACGCTCATCCCTCCACAGACTCAAAATCTGGCAAATATTCAGCCACAACAGCACTTACAAATCTGTGTAACCCTTTGTCACAACAAATGGTAGAATGCGATAATGTAGCCATGCATGAATACCAGCAGTCAGCCAATAGTAAACAAGTTACCAAAACAAGGAAGTTAGCATCAAACAACCAAGCTATCAACAAGACAGACATGTTTTTAATTAATTAATTACATGTATTTACAGGCACGTATCATTGCAGGGTGAGCATAACCGTGGACATGTCTTGGGTGATTTTGGGATCAGCTTCTAGAGTTGCAGACTGCCCCAAAAGGCTGTATTGGAGACTAGCGATCCAAGCCAACTCAGACCATAAGTACGCTATAAAAGATATCAAACAGAAAAGATAAATAAATAGCTTCCTTTTGCATTAGAAGTGGTTTCCACCTATTTTTCTATTATAGAGCCTTCTCCACACCCACCATTTTCTTTACAGACATAATAAAACAGTCCACCTACTTTTCAAAAACATGATCTTATGTTAGAGCTTCACCACCTTATAAAGCTCTGGAAGTCTGTGAGAGAGCTAATAGCAAACAGAGACATTTCTGTTTTGAAGTGAAGAGTTTGTTTACAAGACACATTCAATTGTCACATTCAATTGACATGACATTCAATTCTTCTTGTTATGAACTATCAACAAAAATCCGGCAAATTGCACACAGCTCTTTGAAAAGTCCTCTTTACAACACCCACTAACAGCCAGAACACTCATAGCGATTCCACGATGATGCCCTTCGCTATGTGTGTGCGCAGGTGTCGCTTGAGGCGCGTGGATGTGGAGAAGCTCTTCTTACAGAACAGACAGTTGTACGGCTTTTCGCCCGTGTGTGTCCGCGTGTGCATGTTGAGGTCGGAGGAGCACCTGAACCTCCTCTCGCAGTAGGAGCAGGGGTACGGCCGCTCCCCCGTGTGGATCCGTCTGTGGAGCAGGAGCTCCCCAGAGGTGAGGAACGTCTTCCCGCACTGGGAGCACTGGTGGGGCCGCTCCCCCGTGTGCGTCAGGTTGTGGCGGACGAGCGAGGTCGACTTGGCGAACCTCTTCCCGCAGCGCACGCACGCGAACGGACGCTCGCCCGTGTGGGTGTTGAGGTGTTCGCTCTGAGCACGCTTGGTCTTGAAGCTCTTTGGACACTGGGGGCAGGCGTACGGCCGCAGGCTGCTGTGGCTGCGCTGGTGCCTGACCAGCTCGCCGTGCGTGAGGAACGTCTTCTCGCAGGCTGCGCAGAGGTACGGCCTCTCGCCCGTGTGGATTCTTTCGTGGCGCGTCAGGCCCGCCAGCTGGGTGAAGCTCTTCTCGCAGTAGGAGCATTGGAAGGGCCGTTGTCCATTGTGGGTCAGCCGGTGCCTGTTGAGGATCTGCAGCTGCGTGAAGCTCTTTCCGCACTCTGAGCACGGGTACGGGCGCTCCTTGGTGTGGATCTGCCGGTGCTTGTTCAGGAGCCAGACATGTGTGAAGCTCTTGCCACACTCGCAGGAGAAGGGCCGCTCGCCCGTGTGTTTCATCTGGTGTCTCTTGAGGTCGGACGCGCGGCCGTAGATCTTCTCGCACTGGGAGCACTTGTACTGCCGCTTCACCACGTGGCTCTGCCGGTGACGCAGTCGCTCCAAGATGGTGTCGAAGCTGTCGCCGCACTTCTGGCACTTGTACTGGCCGCTCCCCTTCTCCTCCGTCTCCTCTGTCTCCTCGGCCACCACCTCCTCGGTCGTGGTTTCTAGAGGAGGGTTGCATGTCTGGCTGCAGGCGGTCCTTTCGAAGTGGAGCTTCAGCAAGCCCATCTGGGTGAAACCCTTGCCGCACTGGGGGCAAAGAAAAGGCCGTTCCCCGGTGTGGATGCGCTGGTGCCTGGTCAGGTCCCAGGAGTTCTTGAAGCCCTTGTGACATTCCTGGCAGGTATATGGGCGCTCGCCCGTGTGGATGCGTTGATGACGCGTCACGTCGGAGGCACGTGTGAACGTCTTGCCGCACTCTTGGCAGGTGTGAGGATCGGGCCTGTCGTGGATGGGGAAAGGCTTGGGGAACTCCGGGCGCTGGACCTTCTTCCTGGGGGGTGCCTCGGTGGTCTCCGTGGCTCTCTGGAGCTTGCTGTACTCCTCGGGGTGACTGAGTTCAATGTGCTGGAGGAGGAAGGACTCCTGCATGTGGAAGAACGGACACTGGGAGCAGGCAAAGACCTGGGAGGACATCTCCACTGTGTTCCCTACACAAAAAGGGGAACCAGCAGAGTGGTTATTTCAGCACTTGCTATCTAGGTGGAAAATTGTGATATTTATCTTGGAAGTGCAGAAGTCGCCTCTACTTTACCTTGTGCTCCAAGGTCTTCGAGGCATTTGTGGTGTTGAAGGAGAGACTTGAGGTCATCGGGATTGGAAAGCGCCTGCAAGCAGTCCTCCAGTACAGAGGGGGCAGAACTGAGCCATGATACAGTCTGTTCATGGACATAGGAATACAAATACTAGAATGAGGTGCTTTTAGCGTCAAATCTTGTGCTTTTTTTTTTTAGACACTGAAACAATACTAAACATGTACGCTCATACAAACAGCATTGCTACTACTAATAATAATGGCAATCAACTTCAATACTAAATATGTCCACTCCTGGACAACACTGCATTAAACAACACTGAAACTACTACTGATACCACTACTAATACTACTAGTATTACAACTAGTACAGCAATGAACATCAGTGCTTTGAAATATAACCTATTCTTATCCTGATCGGGTGGAGTGGGTTATGGTGTGGCATCTTACCTGACTCAGGTCTGGTACAGGTAAGAGCTTCTCCAGCTTGGAGAGGAACTCCCAGACAAGAAGCTGCATGTCTGTGTCGTAGCTGAGGCCATATTCAGTAGGAAAAACCTCCTGAGAGGGAAAAGGTAAGGAAATACAGGTTTAGGAAGATAAGACTTGAACAGGAAAAACAAGACTACGTCAAAACTTAGTATAGGGCTGGACTGTGTATGGTCAGTTAGGGGTGGGTGGATCGATACCAAAAGTATCGATACTACAGCTCATTTTGAAGCTCCTTCTGGTGTCAATAGGATCGATACCAAAAAAGAAAATGGATCCGTCTCTCTCTCTCACAATTTTATTTCAACGAGTAGAGAAACTGTCTCTGCAAACTCTGTTCTGGTGTCATCTCCGCGACAAGAGTGTAGATGATGTCCTTTGCACGTGAACACGCTTCTTAATGCATGCACTCTTTGCTTCTCTGCTGCTGCTGTGAGCGCTCACTGTCCAACAACACACACGTGGCACGCTGCAAGACCGCTCCTCTTTAGTAGTACTTGGAATCGGATTGAAACCAAAATTTGTGGTATCGTCCACCCTGTGTGAAATTGTGGACAGGACGGACGGACAGACAGACAGACGGACACACCTGGTAGAAGTGCTCCCTTTCTGCAGGGTCTTTAAGCAACGTCTGGACGAGCTCCAGGAAAATGGCCTCCTCTGCGTCTACCTCTGCGTCCCCACTCTGGAAGACACCAGCGTTACTTTAGGGACACGACCCAAACACTGCTAGTGCTATGTAGACACACTGGCATAATTACCAACAGTAGGGTCAAAGTCATGTTTGAGCAGCCTGAACAGAATAGAACCGTTGTGAGGCTCTGGTGACAAGGATCTGCCAGTACAGATATTCACTTCAATTCCAGAAAGATTTGTAGTCTCTTCTTGGGCAGGATGTGGCACAACACGACATAACACATATTATGCAAATCATAGGAAGCAGTGACTAGAGGTAGCCATTACGTACCCCTGTGTATCCAGGAGGGCGGATTCGCTCCAGGTGGGGCTCTATACACATAATGTTGGCCGTCTGCTCAACACCACACAACTCTAGAATAATCTGAAATTAGAGATAATGTGTGTTGTAAAAAAAAACTGACAGGGATTGTTTTGTAGCCGACTGTGTTTCTGACATCCCTGCGAAGAGGGGCAACCAAAATAATACAATTTCCCCTAAGAGATGGTTAAAAATATCACATTATTGCATGTTTTTACGTTTTCATCACAAGGCTTCACCCACAACTAATTGACCTACTCTTGCTCGCAGGCGAAGGAGCAGTTTGGCTCTTTGCTTAGGCTCAAGCAGGTCTGGAACCGTCGCCGTCACTAGCGTCACAAAGTCGTCAAGCTTCTCGTAGTCCAGCACGTCTCTTCGTTGAGCCACTTGCCACATGGCTGCAGAAACCAGACGCAGCGGGGGTATCAGCAGGCGTAGAGACGACAGTGGCAGAAATATATCTGTATGGGTAAAGACACGGGCAAAAAACTTCAGGATGTGTGTGAAGACACAGTGACACGTGTCTTCTTGGTACTGGTCAGTAGCATCAGTGGATGGATTAGACTTGATTCGTGCTCTTATGTTTTGTGTGTGGGACAGAATGTCATGTCAAACAGTAGTGTTGATGTTGGCTTGGTTACTGGCAGATATACATACCTGGTAGAACAGTAAGGGATGTGCGTTAGCCAATAACTAAGGCAACACTTAACTACAAAATTTACATTTTCCATAACATTTCAGTGAAAAAATGTAAGGTTTTCAATTACATTTTTTTGTGACCGAAGCAAAAATGGACTTCATAACTTAACGCGTTTTGTTATCATCAATTCCCATGACAGAATAATTATCAGTGATTTTCCATGACTTGCGGGGAATCTGGTGCATTTACCAATACATAATAATAATAATAATAATAATAAACATACATAGAACTGGACCCCAACCATCTCTCTTCAGTTCAGGTATTTCTTTAGTCACAGCGGTGCATCATAAATAAATAAATCCTACTTAATTCATTCAGGGACCATAACAGGGTGTACCAGACCAGACAAACCTTGCTTTTGTATCTTATTTGACACTAACTGGTTTTAATGAAGCAGATTAGAGTCTGTACTGTTAGCCGAGGCTAGCTAGCACTTATATGACAAAGTTGTACACAAACTGTATCCGGACAGACCTGCAGTCTCCGCCGGCCTGCAGCTGACACACGTTTCCATGTTATCGACGAGCTGAAGTGACTTTTAAAAATCATTAGCGAAGAAAAACCTAAAGGAAATGATGCCAATTATGTTTGTGTTCTTCTCGCCGAGCACCGGAAGCGCTACTGACGTTGTTTTCAAAATAAAAGTACTACGCTTGTCTTATAAATACAAATGATGAAAACATTTACTCTTAATACTAGCAGCTGTTAATGTGACGGCGGGTATACATTTTAGTGATCTATAGATATTTATTTAGGATAATTAATTCGTGGTTTTTGGAGGTGCTATTCGGACTTTACTAATCTGATTCATAAATACATCAAGTTAACCCATGATCGAGTTAGAATAAATGAGTAACTACACTGAACAAAACGATTACACTTTCCTGTGGAAAAAATAATATAGGTATACATTAGTATATATTTTTTATTGTAAAAGCCTCCCTACAGCCTGGGTACTTCCATGCGTTTCCTGTGCCTGATACTATCGCTTATGGATTATTGCTGCCACCTAGAGTTTATTAAGGTGCACATAAGTCAAACGACAACAGTTGTTAACTTCCTGTTGCAGGGCAGGGATAAGTAATACACATTGATAGCCCCTAGGGAGTCGCCTTTCAATTCGGGCAAGTGCAAAATGAATCCTGCTTGCCAAAGAATGGGATCTAGTAGGTAAAATACAGAGATGGCAGCCAAATACCTCACTGTGGCCTTTCATGCCATCCCAGAGTGCATAATCAGGATTGAGAGATGAACTGTATGTAAAGTGTCAGCACTAGAACTGTATGTAAATAGTGTGAGCACAAGCAAAGTGGCACACTCAAGATCAAGCGGCTAACATCTAGGACTTAGTTAAAACACTTTATTTGTGTTGTTTTCCATGCGCAAACTTCAAGACAGTTTATAGGAATTAAATTCCATAACATCACAGTCTTCAACACTAGGGGTTGCCTCTCCCAAGTGTCCTTCCTGACTTCCTATTAGGTCATGAGATGCATTCTTACAACACAACACATATTTTAAGAAGCTTAATCCTCTCCTCTATCCACAGCGTTGGTGTCAATTGGGTTAGTAGGCAAATTGGTGACAAAAAGCAAGCACACTTTGGTAACAGAAGGTCATGCAATGACCCAATGGTGATAATAGGGACTGTGACTCAAAAGCCTTGAACACAAAAGTCAAGATACAGTGCTACATATGGATATTTTTGAAGTGAAGATCTGAAGCTGAAGGTGCTCTTTGGTGTGGGGTTAGTGCATCAAAAGCTAGTGATCCCACTGTACATAATCAATAATGTTCCTTGTTGATTTAACAATACATCTGAAGAACCATGGTGATACCACTGTCTCTCCTCAATACCATGTTTTCTTAGATGCCAAAACCATGTTTTCTTGGATATCTTTTTCCTGCAGTCATAAAAGTATGGTATAGTTGATAGTATGGCACAAAAAAAAATTCCATCCATGCCAGATGATATACCACGTTGGGAGGAGGTACAGTGCTTAAAATATTAGACATTGAAATCAGATTCCCAGAGTATTAAGCTTGAAATCTTCTGAGTCTTGGAAAACTCATGGTTGAATGTCCACTAATGTCACATTTCAGTCATAACAGTGGTAGTAGAGCAGGGTGTTCAAATCCAGGTGACACCTATGAGAAATAAATACATTCATAATTAAGGCATTAACACTTTTATCCGGTGCAATTTACCATAATCCTAACAGTGGAATAAAATTACAATTAAATCCCAAGATCACAAACATCACAATACATTAAAATGTATAACCTACAAGGTCATGTATAAACCGGTCTTGTCTACAAACTAGTCGAGATGTAAGCCCCATTGCATTACGTGTGTGAAACTAAATGTTCGTGTGTAGATACACTATCTATGTGTGTGATGACCTCTGTAATACATCATCTAGCACTCAGGGTAGCTTCAGTGCAAAGATGGAAAAACCAGGTTCAGAAAGTAGAAATACTAATCATGAAGAGTTGGTCAGGTGGTTTAGTGCATAGCTGCAGCAGATTCATGGTTAGTATTTGTACTTTCTGAAACTGTTTTTTCTATCTGTTTCAGTGCCATTCAAGTTTGACCCAATGTTGTCTACCTGATGAATATTTACTTTTAATTGGAAGGTGGGGTCGCTGAAATAGACTTTAGTTAACAATACCAACTTCTGTAGCTTCCGCCATTCATTCATATAGTCAACTAATCACTTGACCACCTACCTTTTTTACGGAACTATAAAATACATTGTGAGGAAAAACGCAACATCAAAAACCACAAACGCCCAAAAGTCAAACCAGTAGGAGTGTTTTGGTAAAGATACCAAGGCTCCCTTAGATTTAAGATTTCCTGCCGATCCCATCGCTGAAGTTGCAGCGGGCTCCATTTTGAGAAGGTCTGGCTGCAGTCCCGCACTCTCAGGTACCGACCTTCTCAGGGCCGCTCTCTGACGTCATCTACCAACCTTCTCAGGGCCTCTCCCTGACGTCATCTACCAACCTTCTCAGGGCCGCTCTCTGGTATTACTCACTAGCGCCAACTTCTGCTTTGGAGGTTACGCTTTGGCAACACAATATACAGTGTATCATAATAACGTACTTAATACGTTAATACTTAACGTAACTTCTTCCTAAAAATGTAGCCTACGTATTGCATTATTTTTTTTATGACATTTCTATTTGATTTCAATAATAATTTGAAGTTGGGTTAGGGTTAGGGTGAACTTGGCCTTAGGGCATTGCAATTTTAAGAGTATTGTAACAGCCTGCAGGTTCGCTGCAGTACCATAAATCAGGTATGAGCAAACAGCAAATCAGCAAATGATTGTGTACCCATAAAACCTGTCTGTATATGAGATGCCCTCCTTGGTATCATCATAGTTAATGTTCCAGAATGCCACATAGGACTGATTCACATTTTTTATCACTTATTCATATATGACGTCTGTCATATTAGATAAAGTAGCCTACTGGATATTCATTGGCATAAGCTTGCAGGACTCATTTTGTGTCCAGAACAGACCAAGCTGAGGAGTAGCTGAAATACAAGACCATCTAATTTGTATATATAT